>BQNB010049807.1:0-31377 GCA_026074375.1 Tanacetum coccineum
TTTTTTATCTTCAGTCTATGTTTTCCTTGTTGCCAAACAATTCATGGTTAATCCTATTAGAGAGCCAGGTATCATAACTTGGCAACACCAAGTTTTTGCTGCCACGTCAGCGCCACATCAGCATAACACCAACACCAACACCACTCCCCTAATCATAACACCAAATAACACCACTCACCTCTTTATTTTCATAAAACCCCCTAAACAATTATTTCATTCTTTTAACAAACTAACCATTTCATTCATAAAATTCAAATACACATTACAATACTAAAAAAAACACACATTAAAAAAAATACCGAAATTAAAAAAAAAAAAAAAATACGCCCCGGCGACTAATCTTCTTCCGATGCTTCTTCAACTTCGCGCCAAATATGGTTCATAAGGTTTTGTTGGAGACTAATATGCGTATCTTTGTCTCTTAATTCTTTTGCTTTACGACGTTGGGTTTGACATCGATCGATCCACACTGTTTGCAGTGACCTTGCAGGATTAGAATACACATGTTTCCAGTCAACAACCGACATATTTTGATCTTCTAAAATCATGTTATGCATTATGATACCAGCATACATGATTCTACGTAATGTGTTGACTTCGTATGCACGGGCCGGTTGTTGAATAAGTCCCCAACGTCCTTGGAGAACACCGAAAGCACGTTCGACATCTTTCCGTGCACTTTCTTGACGCTGTTTAAAGTACGTATGCTTCGGATCAGTTGCAACCGTGAATGATTTGACGAAACTTGCCCACTCCGGGTAAATTCCATCAGCCAAGTAATACCCATTACGATACTGAACTCCGTTTACCACATACGGAACCACAGGGGCTAAGTCATCTAATAGGTCGTCGAATAACGGAGAATTATCTAAAACATTAATATCGTTATTCGCACCCGCCATCCCATAAAACGCATGCCAAATCCACAGATCTTGCGAAGCTACAGCTTCAAGCATTATAGTAGGGTATTTTTTATCACCCCTACCGTATTGACCTTGCCATGACACTGGACAATTTTTCCATTCCCAGTGCATACAATCAATACTTCCAAGCATTCCCGGAAAACCATGAACATTGTTATGCTTTTGTTGTATTTTTACAACGTCTTCAAGTGTTGGCTTTCTTAAATACTTCGGCATATACAATTCTATGATGCACATATTAAAGAAAAATAGAGCATCTCGTGCAGTATGCTCACTCATTTGCAAATATTCATCAAACGCGTCGGGTGTGCTGCCGTATGCCATTTGGCGTATGGCAGTTGTGCACTTCATAAGAGCACTAATACTCATTCGTCCCGTACAATCGAGTCGAGATTTGAAGAAATGAAAATGTTGTAGGAGAGGATCGGCCGTATAACTTGAAATGCCATTGACAATTTTTAGAAAAAGTTTACGGCTCATACGAAATCTTCTCCGAAAATAGTATAACGGATACTTACAATGATCATCAAAATAATCAGCACGTAGACGTCTTTCGGCATCTTCACGGTCACGGAAGATCGGTGTACGGGTCAATCGTGGTTGAGCTTCTTGTTGTATTAGCCATTCGTGATACTCGACAGCTTTTTGTAAATAGAATGCGTCGGTTTCCTCATCGATATCAAAAACGGTTCGATTTTGATTCATTGTGAAAGAGTTTGTAGTGTTTTTTGTTGTAAATGTATGTTTTTTTTTTGTGAGAAAATAATATAGAGGTATTGAAGTATTTATAATGAGTTGTGTGAGGGGCTGTTTTGTAAATTTTTTTAAAAATATAGCCGTTAGGGGCTGTTTTGTAAATTTTTTTAATTTTTTTTTTAATAAAACTAGCCGTTAGGGGGTGTTTGGTAACTTTTTAAAAATAAAGGGGAAAATTAAAACTAGTATATAGCCGTTTAGGGGGGGTAAATGATTTTTTTTTTTTTTAAATCAACCCCAACGTGCGTGGGCCGGCCAACGCCGGACCCAACGCCGCCTAGCGGTGTAGTAACGCCGGGCAACGCCGTTGCCGGCGTTACTACACCTAAGCCTCTAAGTGTCCATTCTTGGACTGAGATAAGGGATTTACCCTTATCCTTTGTACTTCATTGAATTTTTGGTGTAATAATATTTTACCGGAGAAACCCTTTACAAAAAAAAAACATAATTGATGCATATGGTTATATGAATGCATCTAATCATATCGAACAAATTCTAGTCATCGCATGACCTGAATACTCGGATGAACGTGATTAATCGTAGGAGGAACGTATTGATGCATCTAGTTATATCGATGCATATACCGTGTTTAGATATATAGTGATACTAATTTTGGACAATAACTCATATCAACCATTACATGATTTTTTTAGTACGAGTTGACGTTGATGCATCTAAACTGTCATCACTTTTGAGCAAACTTTGCTTTTTACATAATTTATACTAGAATCTTCCTGTGATGATCCACCGCATCTAAACTAGTTTACTGGTGAACAATTTGATACGCTTTAAGAGCAAACCCATGTCATGGCTTGTTCACAAATTCACTATGTACCATCATGTGGCGTTGTATCTGCATCTAAATCCAATCCATGGACCATGGTTATTAGAAATAATTAATTGGATCCATGTTAAATTTATGACTAAGCATAATACGAGTAAGTGATAAGCATCTAAATATGTGCGTTAGTTAAATTTCTAGAAATGCCACGTGTATAATCAGAAATAATCGAGGGCTCACATTGAAAGTGATAATCAGAAATCATCCAGGGCTCACATTGAAAGTGATAAACATGGATCCACGTGGCATCTAAATATGTGCGTTAGTTAAATTTCTAGAAATAATCGAGGGCTCACATTGAAAGCAAAATTCTATAAAAATTTAACTAACGCACATATTTTGAAACTTTGATCTTGAAGCAAAATTCTATAAAAATGTCACGTGTATAATCAGAAATAATCGAGGGCTCACATTGAAAGTAATTTTCGGACATTTAATTCTCAAAAAAC
This sequence comes from Tanacetum coccineum, assembly GCA_026074375.1. Taxonomy (NCBI): domain Eukaryota; kingdom Viridiplantae; phylum Streptophyta; class Magnoliopsida; order Asterales; family Asteraceae; genus Tanacetum; species Tanacetum coccineum. Next base: position 2,970 of record BQNB010049807.1, read on the forward strand.
CCTTCCAACCATCCACTATCAGCCTATCACCAAAATCAAATGCTATCACTGGATCTGTGAAGCAAGAAACCATACCAAAAAATAACCGATCAAAAAGCATTCCCCAAAATCCATTTAAGCAATAACCTAATGAAATTTCTTCAATTCAAGATCCATGAAAAAAGCACACAAAAATAATGGCTGAAGAAAATGCACCTCCAACTGTTTTTATGAGGATCGATTTGATTATTTTTGTGTTTTTTAGATCGATTCAATTATTTTTTTGTCTCCAGACCATTCGGATCTCAAACAAAATTGTATGAAATTTGTAAGATTTTTTTTCTCAATTTTCTTTGTTCATCTAACATTAATCCTTCCTTCATTACAACCATCATCATTACGATGACCACTAAAATTCCGTTGATAACTGTTACGAACGATCCAGAAGGGAAGGGACCAGAAGAAAAGGGTCGACCCAGGAGGGTCGTGTCTACGCCAGTGCATATAAGGATGATGTCATGGGCCTAAGTTATATTTATTTGTCTTAATTGATTAGGTCGTGTTTTGTCGTGGCTAAGCCCATTTGTCATTGTTAGGTTATTGTTACTCTTGTAGGTTATAAATATTGAACTAGTTTAATGAATAATGATTGAGTTTTCAAATCCAAATAATTCTCTTTCCCTTAAACCCTAATTTTAGGAGTAGCACTCGCTAATATGTCTGCGATCATCGATACATCTCAACGGGTTATTATCTATAACAATCCGTATTTTTTGAATCTATGTACGACGCATTAAATTCACTATTTATTTTTTTTCTCTCGTGCGCGTTTACTTTAATTCTCATCACATAATTAAATCGCGTAAGCTAAAAATTTTTCACTTATCATTAAAACAAGAGAAAGATGATTTTTATACCTATTTCCTGAAATGGGAAAGTGTTGGTTCGTTTTTAATAAAACTTTTGGCGAAACATTTTTAGAATAATATTTATATGAGTTTTAAATTTATAAATATTATTTTACGAGACGATTGACCCACTTAAACGATAACATTTTACCAACGATAGAAACATTATTTTATTTTTTTTGAAAGTAATAATCAACTCTTTATATTTTATTTTTGTCGGTTACGTAAAACGTTTACGTTTCGCGATAAATTAAATTTAGGCATACCCGGAAGCACCAAAACTTTTCTACGCTTCAACAAATACCCATTTTTATACCCAATACCTAAAGTTTTATAAAACTTTACCCATGTTAACATTGTTAGTCATATTATACATAAAATAAACTAACTAGAGCATACACATTACAAGTTTTACCTTTATATTTTAATCTATACAACTTAAAGCTACAAGTAATGCAAGAATATTCCTAAACTAATATCTAAGACTCACCTAGCCACCCCCCTCCCCCAATTTTCGGTGCAAAGTAGTCCCAAGGGGACATTTAGCATACAATGAACCAACTAGCACTTGTACAAATACAACTCATTAAACCTTATGTCTATGACTAGTTGTTTTGACCAACATTTCTCCTTAATTCCCTCCCTATGTTTTCTACAAGTCTTGGTCTTCTAATAGTTTATCTTGGATAGTCTTCATTGCTAATATAAAGGCTTGTAGCTAGTAAGAAAAAACACAACACAAATTCCTTGTTAAAACAACACATCATATCTCTTTGTTCTTCCATTACCCCACGGCCAAAGCCCTCCCACACAAAAACCTTACAATCTTTTTTATACAACTATACAAGCATTACACACAACTTGTCTATGGGACCTACTAAGATGTTTTGAAGTCTTGGTTATGCCTTTTCAAGTGTTGAAACAAGAAAAAGGAAGTTTGGGTTCTTTGGAAAAATTTAGGGTTTTATTTTTGCAAGCTTGGTTTAAAAATCTAAACAAGGGTTTAGATTATATTTCTCATCATCATTCATACTAATAAGGGTATCTATAAACGTTATGTCTTTATATTTATCATTTTATGTATTTATGTGTTCTATTTAGCAATATCACCATTAGGATACTTTTAAACATGTAAAACATATTTTTGGCTTTTGTGGTTATGTCTTTGTTCATTTTTTACATATGGTATGAGATTGATAATCTTTATGAAATAAAGGATTTTAAGTATTGTACCTGTTTGCATATATGTATACAAAAAGTTGTTATTTATACAAAATTAGCGTTTTTTTATAGTGTATCTTAACAGGTTATATAAATAAGTATATCTATTGATTTCAACGGGACTGTTTTGGTTCGACTTTTGACACAGCCCCAACATGTTTTTAAAAGATAGTTCGTCTCATGACGATTCCAAAATGATAAGAAACTTGAAAAACCGCCTTATAATGAAAAAGATACGATAAAAATACGATTTACGTTAATATCGGGTGTTATAAAACTATTTTTATAAAAATTACTATTCATGACAGAAACTTTTATATTTTTAAACTTCATAAATCAATAAAACTTTCAATTACGAGAACATGCTCGAAAGAATCGCTAAAAACGGAACTATAACGAATAAAATACGACGTTTACGGGTTTTACGATAACGAGAACGATAAAAATAAATTAGGGTCTGGTGTTATTATCTTCCTTTTAAACCTTAACTGTGTGAACAGTAAAGTTACTGTTCAACCGAAGGTAAAAGTTCAAAATAATGTAAATTTATGATACTGTCTTCTCGAAAGCTGTGGGCTTAAGAGAAACGTTAAAATCGGGCTCAAAACGCGAAAGTTATGCTAGTTTTACTAAAACAGTGTAATTATAAACGTTTAACTTATTAAAACACAATTTACAAAATAATTAGATGGTGATTGAGCTATATAGAATTATATGTGGTATTAGTTAATCAAAGTACTATATTACTAGGGAGTTTCATAATGAGGCCTCTTCGGGGTGGCGTATCGACGACTTGTTGGATTTACGATTTAAAGTGTCTAGCTCTCATACTTTCACTACATGACTCTCTTAATTATGATCGCCGAACGATAGTATTATGAGTTATACGGCTTATAAATAATCAAAGTGTTTTAGTACTTATACGACCTATATTGGTTTAGGTTGCTTCGGAATTCCTTTCGTTGACATTTTTTCTATTGTGAATATTTGTTGATTACCATTTCACTCAAAGGGTGAGTTCTCGTAACCCCTTTTTCAACTACTTGCTTTATTAAATATGGGGAGATTACATGCTTGATTTTCTTTGGACAAGTGTTTTCAAAACTGTATGTTTTTCCTGATTACATTAGTGCCCTAAAGTTACGTATTGCCATTTAAGTCCCGTTTTAGCATGAATTCTGTTAATTTACCTGCTGGGTATACGATAGTTTATGGGATAGATCTATTGGGACTGGACCATCCCGTCTAGGCTGTGGTTTCTAGTTGACATTGACGCATTTTAAATTCGAAGAAAATTCGTTGGATGTTTGGCCGAGCATCTGTATTGAGGAAAATTCGTAGGATGTTTTTGTACATCAGTATCGTGTTGCGGCAAAAACTCGAGTTACTGGTTTGATTACGATTATTCCGTTTAGGTTCGGTGGTCATGCGCTTAAGGGCAATAATACAATGTGTTGGATATTGAATGTGTTTCATGGTCTTCTATTACGTAATCTTGTGGTCCACGCTATTTCCTGATAAACCTATGAATTCACTCAACAATTTTGTTGACGTTTTAGCATGTTTTAATCTCAGGTGCTGAGGTATAAGCTTGGATGGGAGCCGTATCGGTGACAGATTTATTAGAGGGATTTGATTTCTTAAATTTCAATGAAAAATTTTGTATTATAAAATCGTAATGTCCTTTTAAATAAAACTATGGGATACCTAACGTGAAAAATCTGATCTTTTGTAATGACATTGAATGAATCTTATTTTTAACGTCCATTTAAGGTCGTTTTCTATATCTTGATTTTTGTACTTTGACGTAGCACCCCATTGTTACCTTTCCGCTGCGACCCGATTTTGGGGGTGTTACAGCTGGGTACCGAAGCCAAGGTTATAGGGAACTGTGTCATTTTCAAATATTTAGTCTATAACCCACCCAAAGTTTAAAGGTTTTCCTTTTCTATCATTTTTAAATACAGAATCTTCATCTGCTATTTCTGATATTCCTACGCTGCGCGTATCCCGAATCCTTACTTACTTTTCCGATTATCATTATTGCATTATATATAATCTTATATATATAATACTTGGTTTAAATTCGATCTCTTACGTCTATCTTTTGACATATCAATATCTATTTCTATCGGTCAATTATATAAATATTGACCATCCTGATTAAACTATGATTATTTACTATCACTTTTCTATAGCTTTTCCTCTTATTATCACGTTAGCCATGATTCGATACATTATAAAATTCTTACGAATTTGTGTACTTGCGTGGCTAGAATCATGCCGCCTAGGAGATTTAAGAAGAAATCTGTTAAGAGGGAATAGTGGAATGCGTGGTGGCCAAAGCTATTGAAGATATACTGAAAAGACAAGAGCTGACTCAAACAATTCTGGTAGATCTGGATCAGCACTATGGAGGAATGTTGCACCTGATGTTGCAGGATGTTCGTATAAAGACATTTATGAACGACAAGCTCACTCTTTTCAGCGGGATCTGAAGGCGTTAGTCGGGACTGAAACGCTGGTTTGAAAATATGGAGCAAGTGTTTGAGATTTGTAAGTGTGATGAAGATAACAAAGTAAATAAGTTTTGCTTTGATGGTTTTATTTGTGCACGTTCGTGGTCTGTGCTCTGACTGGTTGGAACGGAAATGTTCAAACTTGTAGACTTTGCTAATGATATCAGATCCCCTGAAGCCAACGTAAAAGCTATGATGATTAATGAATATGCCCAGCAATGAAATCAACGGTTGGAGCAAGAGCTTTGGACTTTGACTTTGAATGAGATGAACTCGAGGCATACAACTATCGCTTTCATGAACTGGATTTTGAAGTGTCTGGTTGGTGTCAACTGGAAAAAGAAAAAGATTGAAAGTACAATTCGAGGATTCAGAAGGGAAGAATCAAAGAAAATGTTACTTATTCAAAGCCTGGATTTGCTGATGCTCAATCAACTTGGCTGCGAACTGATTGAACAAGGGTTCGGGCTAAGGATTAAAGGATCGGTGTTAGCATAAAAGGAAGTGGGGAAGAACAGCTAGGGAACAACTTATCAAAACGCAGCCAAAACGAAGACAAGAAGCTAGCTAATGGTTTATGTGGCAAGCCCAGCTAAGGGTATAGGTACGCTGGGAAACTTACTTGGTGCAATAGGTACAAGGCACATCATCAGCTAGGTCCGTGTCCTCCTAGGTTTGGTAAATGTCACAAGTTTGGTCACCAAGAAGGGGAGTGTCGAACTAGGATTCCTGTAGCAAGAGACAATTCGCTACAGAATGTGACATGCTTTGGTTGTGGGAATCATGGGCACTACAGGAGTGATTGCCCGGAGTTAAAGAATCGAAACTAAGGAAACCAAGTTAAAGGTACTGAAGCAGTGGAATGGTGCATGCTTAGTAGGGGAGAAACAATCAAACTTTAACAACATGAAGAATGATATCAATGCTTAGACTTTATCCCTTTAAGAATTCTCGCTTAAATTTCTGTTGTACTTTCGCTTAAATTTCTGTTGTACTTTCGCTTCAGTTTCTGTTGTACTGAATGATTTCAATTTTTTTTTACACGATACCGTCATTCATTTATGCCATGAGGCTTTTCATTTCGCCAATGTTACTTTAAATCTCTATCTTAGTTATACAAGTCACTCTCTCAAATCTCATGAAAACATAACACTATTTTGACAAAATGAGCATTGCATCGTTAGTCCTCAAATATACATAACTTGATCACCTATGTATAATTCAGGAAGAACCATGCCCATGCTGAGAGTAGTCACCTTAAAACTTCTTATCAAGAAACATCTTTTAATTATATCAAGTTTTGTGTACGTATTCATAAGACGTGTTTATTTTAGGAAATCGAATTAGTAACCATAACAACTAAGCAGACCTTCACTCCACCTTACTATATAAAGTCGATGAAAAAAAAAATGGGTTACAACTGACACGATAAGCTGAAGGGAACAAATAAACCCACTAGGAGCCGAGCCTTTGTCGCAACAATAAATATTAAACAAACACCCAAGTTAAATCAATTTAAAAGGGAAATGCAAACGAGTTACCAAGCGTGGTAACGAAATTATCGAAAGGCATAAATAAAGTAACAAAAAGATTTATTGCCACAACATCCATTTATTATCTTAGAAATAAGATTACATAAGAACATAAAGGAAATACATGTTTTATTACAACGCTCCCCTAACCATAGTATCTAGTCCTTCAAGCATAGATCCATGCCAATAGCAAGGATAATAACCGACACGAGAACAGCTAGAACCATTGCCAAATACTGAGATCCTTCTTCGTATGGGAAGTAGGCAAGATAAATGCCGAGTGCTATAGCGGTCGCCATCGACAAGATCGTGATGATGTGCAACATTTTTGAGGATTGGATAAGAGAAAATGTAAGTGAAAGATTAAGTGTTGTATGGAGGAAATGAGGAGAAAATTTTGTATTTAAAGGGAAAAAGTAACCGTTGGGGGGTTACTGTTCACCGACCGTTGGGGGCACTGTTCATAGTAAAAAAAAAAAAAATTAATAATAATAATAATAATAATAATTATCTACACCTCTTCATCAACATTATTCCGGAAGAAATATCCGCATCTTTTTCTCTGAACCCGTACTTTCGTCAAGTATCGCAACTTGAGCCTTGAGGACAAGGCTCATTTAACGGGGAAGGACTGTAACAATCCGTATTTTTGATCAATGAACGACGTCATTAAATTCACTATTTATTTTTTTTTTTTTTCTCGTACGCGTTCGCTTTTAATTTTAATAGTTAAGTTAAATCGCGTAAGTTAAAAATCAACAATTAACACAAACGGGCACCAAACGAATTAAAGTTTTCGTCAAACAAGCACTATATTATTTTTACAAAAGTAATAATAAACTTTTTATATTTTATTTTTATTGGTTGTGAAAAATGTTTACGTTTCACAATTTAATACATTTAGGCATATTCGGAACCACCAAAACTTTTCTACACTTCAACAAATACCCATTATTATACCCAATACCCAAAGTTTTATAAAAATACACTCATATTTATTAACTTAGCCAAATTTTATGCAAAGAAAATAAACCAAGACTTATACATTACAAGTTTTACCTTTATATTAAAAGTAACCAACTTATAACTTGTAAATTATGCTAGATATTATACAAGATAATAAAAATCACCAACTAGCACCTTCCCCCCTATATTTCGTGGCTATGTTGTCCAAGGGGACATATAGCACACATTCTACCATTTGAAAATTGTACAAACTCTTTTCATTAAAACCATAAGGACTTTTAGCTAGTTTTTGACCAAGAGTCTCCCTAAAACCCTCCCCATGGTTCCCTTGACCCTTGGAGCTTAAGTCTTGACCAAAGACTCCTTAAAACCCTCCTAATGTTCTTTGACTAGTTCTAAGACTATATAAGGCTTGTACTAGTAATCAAACACATACACATATCATTTTCTTGGTGAAAAACAACATGAAAACCTCTCCTTTGCTCCTTTAGGCCACGGCTCACCAAGAACAACACCCAAATCCATACCAAATTTTACTTATCATATTTACACACATTCCTACTACATATCTAAGATATCCTTAGGTGTTTACAAGGCTTGGTTAACCATTTACAAGTATTTAACAAGAAAGGAAGCTAGGGTTTTCTTGGTTGTATAAACTTGGGTATATAATCTAAACAAGGGTTTAGATATGTGTTGGTCATCACACTACATCACACTAAGGTTATCTAACACTCTAATCTTTTCATAATTTTGTTTATATGTATATTACGTTCTATATAGTGAAATCACCATTAGGTTACTTTTAAACATGTAAAACATATTTCTGCTTGTGATTATAACTTTGTACACCTATTCATGTGTTATGTGGTTGAATAAATCATGGACTAGAGACCCTAAGGATGTAAGACATGTGATAATAAATGTTGTAATGGACTTGTAACAAAGTGGTTAAACTAAAAAGTTATAAAAACGATTTTAAACACATTTTTATCAAAAATTATTTTAGGGGCTGTTTGAAATACGAAATTAAAGTATTTATTTTATATTTTTATAAAATACTACATGTCACAAGGATCGTGGGCATGTAAAGAACTCGAAAAACCGATTTATAACGAAGGAGATACGCTAATTTTAAGTTATACGTTAATTAAACTTTTATAAAATAAATTTTATAAAAGTTACTGTTCACAACAGATACATTTTTGGAAAATAATTATAAAACTTTTAATTACGAAGACGTGCTCGAAAGAATCGCTAAAAACGGAGCTATAACGAATAAAATACGACGTTTACGGGTTTTACGATAACTAAAACTATAAAAATAACTTTATAACTGGTGTGAACAGTAAAAAGTACTGTTCACCAGTAGGTCCAAATTATGAAAATGTCAAATTATGATAACTCGTTCTAATACGAAAGCGTGGGCATAAGAAACGTTAAAATCGGGCTTAAAACGCGAAAGTTACGCCAGTTTTACTACAACGGTAATTATAAACGTTTTAACTTGTTAAACACAATTTTACTAAAACGATTAGACGGTGATATAGCTATATAGAATTATATGTGGTTTTAGTTAATCAAAGTACTATATTACTAGGGAGTTTCATAATGAGGCCTCTTCGGGGTGGCGTATCGACGAGTTGTTGGATTTACGATTTAAAGTGTCCTAGCTCCTCATACGTCACTACATGACCTCTTAATTATGATAGCCCGAACGATAGTATGATGAGCTATACGACCTATAAATAATCAAGTGTTTAGTACTTATACGACCTATATTGGATTAGTTTGCATTCGATCGGAGCGTGACACATTTTCTATTGAATACTTTGTTGATTACCATTCACTCAGGTGAGTTCGTAGCCCCTTTTTTTCTACTACATGCTTTATTAAATACGGGGAATTACAAGCTTGATTTTCTTGTACACAAGGTTTTCAAAACTGTATGCTATTTCCTGATTACATTTATTGCCTAAGTTACCGTATTGCCATTTAAGTCCCCTTTTATCATGAACCGTTAATTACCTGCTAGGTATACGCTAGTGTTATGGATAGATCTATCGGGACTGACCATCCGTCTGGCTGTGGTTACTAGGTTTACCCATTGACGCATTTAACATTTGAAGAATTCGTAGGATGTTTTGGCAATATCAGTTTTGAGAAAGTTCGTAGGATGGTTTTTAGTAAATCTGTATCCGTGTTGGGGCACAAACCTCGAGTACTGGTTTGATTACAGTTTATTACGTTAAGGTTCGGTGTCATGAGCTTAGGGCAATAATACATGTTTTAGACTATTGAATGTGTTTCATAGTCTACTATTACTTCGATCTTGTGGTCCACGCTATTTCCTGATAAACCTATGAATTCACTCAACAATTTTGTTGACGTTTTAGCATGTTTTAATCTCAGGTGCTGAGGCATAAGCTTGGATGGGAGCCGTGACGGATATCTATTAGAGGGATTCTGATTTCTTAAATTCAATGAAACTTTTGTCTTATAAAATCTTAATGTCTTTTTATCAAAACTATGGGACCTAACGTGAAAACTCTGATCTTTTGTAATGACATTAAATGAATCTTATTTTTAACGTCCATTTAAGGTCGTTTTCTATATCTTGATTTTTGTACTTTGACGTAGCACCCCATTGTTACCTTTCCGCTGCGACCTGATTTTGGGGGTGTTACAGATGGTACCAGAGCCAAGGTTATAGGGAACTGGGTCATTTTCAAAACCTAGTCTATAACCACAAAGTTTAAAGATTTTCTTTTCTTTCATTTTTAAATACAGAATCCTTCATCGCTATCCGATATTCACGCGCGCGTATTCCCTGATCCTTACTTACTTTTCCGATTGTCATTATTGCATTATATATAATCTTATATATATAATACTTGGTTTAAATTCGATCTCTTACGTCTATCTTTTGACATATCAAAATCTATTTCTATCGATCAATTATATAAATATCGACTATCCTGATTAATTTATGATATCAATGCTTAGACTTTATCCCTTTAGGAATTCTCGCTTAAATTTCTGTTGTACTTCCACTTAAATTTCTGTTGTACTTTCGCTTCAATTTCTGTTGTACTGAATAATTTCAAAAAAACAATATCTATCAAATTAACACACTATTATGAAAACGTCAATTCAACGTTAACTTTTCAAAATTTATATACAAATCACTCCCACTATTATAGGAAAATATAACAACAATTTTTGACGAAAATTGAGGCATCACATCGTTAGCCCTCAAATATATATAGCCTGATCAACTATGTATAATTCAGGAAGGACCATGCACATGCTGAGAGTAGTCACCTTAAAACTTCTTGTTAAGAAACAATTTTCTATTTTAGGGTGCGTATTCATGAAACGCGTTTACTTTTGGAAATCAAATTAGTAACCGTAGCAACTAAGCAGACCTTCACTCCACCTTACTATATAAAGTCGACATCATAAAAAAAAATGTTACAACTGACACGTTAAGCTGAAGGAACAAATAAGCCCACTAGGAGCCGAGCCTTGGTCGCAACAATAAATATTAAACCAACATCACAAATCTTGAAACACCCAAGTTAAATCAATTTAGAATGAAATTCAAATGAGTTGTACGCAATCATGGTAACGAAATTATCGAAAGGCAAAATAAAAGTAAACAAAAAGATTTATTGCCACACATCCAATTTTATCTTAGAAATAAGATTACATAAGAACATAAAGGAAATACAAGTTTTATTCTACCCTCCCCCTAATATATAATCCTTCCAAAGAGATCTACGCCGATTGCAAGGAACATGAGGGTCACGAGAATTCTAAATAAAGGCCAAATAGTGAAATTCTTCTTCGTATGGGACGTAGGCAAGATAAATGCCGAGTGCTACCGCGCTCGCCATCGCAAGAGTGTAATGATATGCAACATTTTTGAGGATTGGATAAGAGAAAATGTAAGTGAAAGATTAAGTGTTGTATGGAGAAATGGAGGAGAAAATTTTGTATAAAAAGGGGGAAAGTAACCGTTGGGGGTTACTGTTCACCGACCGTTGGGACACTGTTAAAAAAAACAAAAAAAAAATAATAATAATAATAGTAAAAAGTATCTACACCTCTTCATCAACATCATTCCGGAAGAAATATCCGCATCTTTTCTCCGAACCCGTACTTTCCTCAAGTGCCGCAACTTGAGCCTTGAGGACAAGGCTCTTCTAACCGGAGGAGACTGTAACAATTCGTATTTTCAGGTCATTTTATGACGTCATTTACTTCGTCATATATTTCACTAATTATTTTTTTTCTCGTACGCGTTCGCTTTTAATTTTAATAGTTAAGTTAAATCGCGTAAGTTAAAAATCAACAATTAACACAAACGGGCACCAAACGAATTAAAGTTTTCGTCAAACAAGCACTATATTATTTTTACAAAAGTAATAATAAACTTTTTATATTTTATTTTTATTGGTTGTGAAAAATGTTTACGTTTCACAATTTAATACATTTAGGCATATTCGGAACCACCAAAACTTTTCTACACTTCAACAAATACCCATTATTATACCCAATACCCAAAGTTTTATAAAAATACACTCATATTTATTAACTTAGCCAAATTTTATGCAAGAAAACAAACCAAGACTTATACATTACAAGTTTAACCTTAATATAAAAGTAACCTACTTATAACTTGTAATTAGCTATTAATTATACAAGATAATAAAAAAACACCAACAGCACCTTCCCCCATATTTCGTTGCTATGTTGTCCCAAGGGACATATTAAAAGCACACATTCTACCATTTGAAAAATTTACATACTCTTTCGCATTACAACCAAAGGAACTTTTTAGCAGTTTTTTGACCAAGAGTCTCCCTAAAACCCTCCCCATGGTTCCCTTGACCCTTGGAGCTTAAGTCTTGACCAAAGACTCCTTAAAACCCTCCTAATGTTCTTTGACTAGTTCTAAGACTATATAAGGCTTGTACTAGTAATCAAACACATACACATATCATTTTCTTGGTGAAAACAACATTAAAACTCTCTTTGCTCCTTAAGCCACGACTCACATAACAACACCCAAATCCCTACCAAATTTTACATATCATATTTACACTCATTCCTACTAATATCAAGATATCCTTAGGTGTTTACAAGGCTTGGTTAACCATTTACAAGTATTTAACAAGAAAGGAAGCTAGGGTTTTCTTGGTTGTATAAACTTGGGTATATAATCTAAACAAGGGTTTAGATATGTGTTGGTCATCACACTACATCACACTAAGGTTATCTAACACTCTAATCTTTTCATAATTTTGTTTATATGTATATTACGTTCTATATAGTGAAATCACCATTAGGTTACTTTTAAACATGTAAAACATATTTTTGCTTGTGATTATAACTTTGTACACCTATTCATGTGTTATGTGGTTGAATAAATCATGGACTAGAGACCCTAAGGATGTAAGACATGTGATAATAAATGTTGTAATGGACTTGTAACAAAGTGGTTAAACTAAAAAGTTATAAAAACGATTTTAAACACATTTTTATCAAAAATTATTTTAGGGGCTGTTTGAAATACGAAATTAAAGTATTTATTTTATATTTTTATAAAATACTACATGTCACAAGGATCGTGGGCATGTAAAGAACTCAAAAAACTGATTTATAACGAAGGAGATACGCTAATTTTAAGTTATACGTTAATTAAACTTTTATAAAATAAATTTTATAAAAATTCATTGTTCATCAGGGACTTTTATTTATGAAAACATCATTTATATGATAGAGCTTTTAAAAACAGAGACGTGCTCGAAAGAATCGCTAAAAACAAAGGAATAACGAATAAGATACGACATTTACGAGTTTTCGACAACTAAAACGATAATTTTTAAATTAAGGTCTGGTGTGAACAGTAAAAGTTACTGTTCACCAGTAGGTCCAAATTTTAGAAATCTCAAATTATGATAACTCGTCTTAGTACGAAAACATGGGCACACGAAACGTCAAAATCGGGCTTAAAACGCGATAGTTATGTCATTTTTACTAAAGAGTCGTTTATAAACGTTTTTACTTTATAAACACGTGTTGGTTCGTTTTTTTAAAATTTTTGCGAAACATTTTGGTATCACTTAAATAATATTTTAGTGTTTTAAAACTTTATGTATGTTATTGTACAAAGGCGAATGAAACTAGTTACGCGATTTTACGAGTTCAAAATACAATGATTTTATTTATAAAATGCGATTTAAACATTATTTCACATAACAGGTAGATGGTGATGTAGCTATATGAATTATATGTGTTTTAGTTAATCAATGTAATTATTACTAGGGTGTTTTATATTGAGCCTCTTCGAGGTGGCATTATCGACGAGTTGTTTGGAATTTTTTTTTTTTTTTTTTTTTTTCGATTTAAAGGTCTAGCTCTCATACGTCACTACATGACCTAATAATTATGATAGGCCCGAACGATAGTATGTGAGCTATAACGACCTATAAATAATCAAGTGTTTTGTACTTATACGACATATATTGGTAGATTAGGTTTGCATTCGATCGTAAGGTGAGCATTTTCTATTGTGAATACTTGTGATTTCCAAATACTCAAGGTGAGTTCGTAGCCCATTTTTTATACTTGATTATTAAATACAGGGGAGATTACATGGCTTGATTTCTTTGGCAAAGTGTTTCAAAAAACTGTATGCTATTTCCTGATTACATTATTGCCTAAGTTATCGTATGCCTTTTAAGTCCCTTTTATCATGAAAACGTTAATTAACTGCTGGGTATAAGCTAGTGTTATGGTAGATCTATCGGATGATGACCATCCCCGTATGGGCTGTGGTTTCATAGTTGTCCATTGACGCATTTCACATTTGAAGAAAATTCGTAGGATGTAGTTTTTGTGTAAACATGTATAGATGGACAAAAAGTGTGTACATTATGGATGGTCTCAGATTCTGTAGCAAGTGTTTGGATAAAAAAAGATGTAGGTTGCCAAGGCCCAATAAAACAATTGTAACTATTTAAAAAGGTCATCTGGTCAATAAATTTTTCTTTCAATTTGGTAGAAGCTTAAAGTAGTTCAGCAGGTCTAAATTTTACATGTATGCCTTTTAGAAATAACTTTGACCATCATTTCCCAATTTCTTTCCCTGTCTATGCTTTTACAAAATTTGAATCAGTCATAATCTATGATTAGAAACGACAAAATGAGAAAGATGTATAAATTGATTCCTCATAATGAGAATAACTTTAGAGACACAAATTCGCAAACCAAATTAAGAATACTGAAGAAAAATACAAGCAACCCTTAACGACATCATAACTACCATGTGGATGTCTTTTAATGCAACTTGTGTTGTTTGATTTTTTTATCCACAACATACAGATTTCTGAGCACCTTGTGAACCTCCTGCCCCCTGGTCTGGTTGGTTAATCTTAATCGTGTGAGGTTGCATTTTAAACAAACGTCAAAATTTACATATCCCTCTTAAGTCCAAATGTCTATCAAGTTTCCATACGGATATCATCTTCGAGTGATTAACATTATTGTTAAAAAAAGATATGTGTTCATACCTCAGCCTTAGAGTCAGTTTCAGATAGTCTTTGTTTTATATCCATGTCTATTGAGAAGAAGACATCCTGCACATTCATATTTGTTTTTGCACTCTGTTCAAATGTTAACGCGGGTAGCAATTAGAAGCATAGATATATAATGTACATATAGTGGTACAAGTTTTGCTTACAGTTTCGAAGAATTTGATTATGGAAAAAAGATAAGGGGAGAGAGGTAAAACTCAGCTGGTATGAAACCTATTATGGGTAGCCAAAAAATAAAAAGCAGAATCTGTTTAACCAAAATTAGAAACTATATGTTGCGAATTCAAATCAGAATAATCAAAAAAAATTCCAAATACACGAATCCAAGCATCCCGTGAACATCACAAGCTTAAATAAGCAAGGTACAAAGAGAAAAAGGTTACCAGTGCTTGGGATATCAAATATATCATAGCTGAAGGTCTTTGGTTCTTAGTACATCAGCTGCAGTATGTAAAGCCAACGCAGTCCCTTGCCTGCCTAACCAACCAGATTCAATGCAGTCCACGCAAATACCACTATCAGGGATATATAGAGAGAACAAAGTCGTTAAAGATTCCTAAAAAAATCAATTTGTAAGATAATGATTCTAAGATGTTTACACGACTCAAATAAAAATTATTAGTCACCTGTAATGTATCTGGGTACTCATATAACACAGCGGCTAATGCACCAGCAGCAGCCATTCGCACATTATAATTAACATGAGAAAGGGCCTTAAAGAGTCCCGAATAATCACTCCTTAACACATAATCATAGTGATCCCACAAATCCTCTGCCACTTCAGCCTGACTGTGCATTCAATAAGTATTACATAGAGCAAACGTAAGTAGATTATATTATAAAGTAATGTATAAATGAAAAACGCAGTTTGCTATTTGTGTGATACCTTTTCAGGATCATGCAGGGCAAATCAGATGCTGGTAGCAATGTCTACCTCCTGAGGAACAGAATGGGTCGATATAGGAGGAATGCATTTTGCAGTATTTAAACACGCCATTCTGACATGTACATCTTTTGCATAGACGCCAGATAAAGCCTAAAAGTAAAACATCAGAACCGAAAAGGTTACGCTTGATAATGACACGAAATTAATACGATACATTGCAAAAACTATAGATTAAATAAAAATGCAACATACAGGTGCCACTTCTTCTGGTTTCAAACCAAGGCACAATTCATTTAAGGCTGGTGAAACAGACCCATGATAAGAAGGAATGGCGTCGATCACATAACCTGACAAAAAACACATAATACGCAAATGTCAAGCAAAAACTAACATATAAAACAATAGTTCAAAAATAATCATATATTTAAAGTTTTCAAAAGATACAGTTTGAGCGACTTTATACCAATTTGACTTGTTTCATTTTTAGATAACATCATATTTTACATCCCCTACTTGAGTAAATGGACAAAAACTGTGACCTCTATATAGTAGTGATATAGTGAAGTTCTTATTGACTAAGATAAAAAATTATGATAAATTAGTAAAACTTACCATAGAAATGATAGTAAAAGAATTCACTGGAAGAGGGCCATATTGGCATGACACTGATAGGCCTTGCATTACTCTTTCAAAGAGACTCAATGATGACTTATCATTATGATCACCCTTACCAAGAGATGAAAGTGGGTCCCATGATATGTGAGGTTTAGTAGTTGCAATTAGCCTTAAGGCAGTAGTAATGTCTAAGCCCCAATTGAATAACGGAGGTGAGGTACATTTTGATAGCTTACAACTAAATGAGTGGAAAATAATGTACCAAAAGATAATAAAATGCCCACTAACTCATTTTACTACATAAACTTACCAACCTAACTAACATGCTCGGGGAATAATATTATAGCTTCTTCACTTGCATCCACACCGCACCTACTGCCACAACTTTCTTGCTCAACCAACAGGACCGCAACATCAACTACATTTTGAGCAACTTTCTTGAATTAGCATCAAAGAAAGCCTTCTTCTCTGCAAATTTTTAAGAAATAATTCATTTCGCAAATCAAAACTCCTCATATCGGTTGCAATTAAGTCCAGTCACCAAGAAGTCCCGTTGTCTCTTTACAAACAAGCAAGTGATCTTTATTCGTAAAAAGGTAACGAACATGAAAAATATTTAGGTAAGAAGTAAGGCATTACCTTGATGTGCAGTTCCAAAACTTTGCCTTCTTTTTCAATGTCGCGTCAACCTCCCCCTTTTTATTGTTTCTGTAGCCATACACAACGTAGCTTAAATAAAACTCCTTAATTCCTATACTTTGTATATCTATCAGTCGCACAATAATTAAATTGTTTATAACATGTTAAATTACTGCTTAAAGAGTGCATCTGCACAAAGCAGGTGAACCTGCCCTTTTGACCCATACCAAAAATAGTTGTTTAGTTCCAAAACTGTTTTTACCACCGCCCATTTCGCCACATCTAATTTCAATCATGTATATGAACTTTAAAATTAATCTCTGAAACACCATTACTGTATTAAGAAATTTGATTAATACCTGCTGATCAAGTCCTGACAGAACATTTTTA
This sequence comes from Tanacetum coccineum, assembly GCA_026074375.1. Lineage (NCBI taxonomy): Eukaryota > Viridiplantae > Streptophyta > Magnoliopsida > Asterales > Asteraceae > Tanacetum > Tanacetum coccineum. The sequence continues at coordinate 20,229 of BQNB010049807.1, forward strand.
TGAGACTCTGTAGTCTCACCCTCAAGGACTGTATCCAATGTCCCTTTTACGCTTTTGCTTCTTTCTAAGACTAATATGTGAAGTATTGGTAAAAATAATAGGCGCCTCTGAAAATGAACCCGCAACATAAACTTCAATCATTGGTAGCATGGACTCACAACCCATTGTTTGTTTACCCTGGAAAACCTTGCTATTATCACAAACCTCGAATCTAACACTTCCTGATAATCTTATAAATTTTAGATCGAAAATGCCCCACATGTACCACTCACATAATAAAACTAAAATTGTTTTCAGTTACCTTGTGCCACCTCGGAGCGACTTTTTGGTCACAATCATACATATTTTCCATGTCACCTTGTTCTTGCTCCTTAAACATGTACTCCTATATCATATACATAACAGTAAATGGCACCAGATACAAATAGAAAATACTAATTTCAAAACATAGAAAATAACCTGATACGAAAGCGAAAAAAATGCTTATTGCTCCAGGAAATAAATTTGTGCTTTAATATAAGTCTCCGCCAAATTTTAGCAACCAAACAACCTTCTAAAACATCCTTTTATGTAAAGATTATTACAGAAACAAAACAACCTTTTAAAAGTCCATTTCCGCACAAATATTACAGCAACCAAACACCCTTTTAAGATTCTTTTTATGTACAAATGCTTCAGCAACCAAATACCCTTTTTAGATTATCAGCTTGATTGCTTGACAAATTAAATTAATAAATAAACGCATTGATAAATTGTCTTACCAATATTGACGCATCGATGTTCTTGAAGATAACAGATTAATCAAAACGATCTGTTATAATCGATGAATGGATGAATGAAAGGTTGAATGACAAAATCATGTTTCATTGTTATAATTGATTTGTGGTTTTTGTGTGGATTGGTTACACAGATCTAGGTTTAGGATTAATTGATTGTGTTTCAATGTTAAGGGTTGAATGGAGGGGGTTTTTTTTGGTAATAAATGTCACATGTTAGTTTCCAACGTGAACCATTGATTAAAAATTCCTTTACAAGTGTCATTCTGTCATTTTTTTGCTTCAAGATCAAAGTTTCAAAAGCGTGTTTTATATAGGTTATAGATTAGCTACAATAAATTGTAGCTAATATATCATCTTTTTTTTAATGTATACAAGTATTACTAGACCTTTTTAAAGTCCACTAGAAATTTCAATACGTTTTGATAAGTATATTACTTTTCTTTAACCTTTGCCCTTTTAATATATAATCATCCTTCTTTTGGAGAAAATTATTTTACATAATGAATATAATCCACACATTTCCACTCTATCAAACCTTTTTTTTGTTTGGTTTAGCAAGGTGATGAGGATACAAGAAACTTATTACTATCATGAAACAATAAATATAATGATATGATCGAGCGCTTAACTACACTTCCATATCTACAAAACCCCTTGTAATTAATTGATGGCAGTACAAACCCTACGGATTTCACCTTGACGCCCAGTTTTCAACTTGATATTACCCATCTTCACCATGGATTTTCCAAATTCGACATTGAATCTCAGTTGTCGCGTCCCCCTAACTCCAGAAAACCTCTCTACGAACCTCTGTGTTGTTGGGTTACTCAATAACTTGGCATCAGATTCAAGAACACCTCGTCCATTCCTCAAGTTTTTGTAGAAGGATTTGTCAAATCTGTTTACGCTACCTCTATCAAGCCCAACACGTGTAGTCCCATTACCTCCATTTGGGCAAAGTGCTCGGAGTTGGGGTAGGAATGCGGAGACAAATCTTCAAACCCCATTACAGAAGCTACATGAACTGGTAAACATGCCAATAAATTACGGCCTTGAACCAAAATCTTTTGGTGATAGTGATAGAAGATCGATTTGAGATGATCACTCTCCTAATACATAATTAAACTAACTACTAAACTTTTACTACTTTGAACTAACTTTTCATTTCTTTTCTTCTCTCTTTTTCCAATGATGCACGAGACCGTTCAATACTTTGGAGATGCGAGTCCGCTTCAGGGGGAAAACAAGATGAAGCGAACCCACACTACCAACTGATGGAATCTACTGTGGATCTAGATCTCCATGTCAACCAGAACGCAACAAATGAAAATGAACGACCGAACATGCCACCTTCGACCACGAAGATCAGGACACTCCTGATTACGATACCGAAATTGATGAAGATAATAACCGAGATAGTACAACCGTTGGAACTGAGAATGCCGATGAAACTGAACCTATCACTATCAATCACTCTGAGGTAGCTAATGCTACACCTAATAATACTAACATTCCAGATACCCCATCTAGTTCTGTCTTGCAGGAAATGAATGACACATCTCAAGCAAGATATCCGACCAGGAGCAACCAGGGTATTCCAAAGAAACAATACCAACCAGACCTGAAGGCAAAGGCGAAGTATCCAATCAGAAATTATGTATCACATCACCGTTTGGCAAGTACACATGCTCTAGTGGTTGAAAAATTGTCCACTGTATCAATACCAAGTAATGTACATGAGGTTGTGAAAAATGAAAAGTGGAAGAAAGCCATGAACGAAGAAATAGAGGCGTTACAAAAGAACCAAACTTGGGAGCTTGTAAAACTTCCTCCGAAAAAAACGGTTGGATGCAGGTGGATATATATCGTGAAGCTAGATTCAAAAGGAAACATAGATCGATACAAGGCGAGACTCGTGGCCAAAGGATATACGCAAAAATACAGGATCGATTATGGGGACATGTTTGCTCCAGTAGTAAAGATGAATACAATCCGAATCTTAATCTCAATTGCAGCCAACCAAGATTGGCCTCTAAAGCAATTTGATGTAAAAAATGCCTTCTTGAACGGATACTTAAAAGAAGAAGTATACTTGGATCCTCCTCCAGGAGTCGAGTGTAGCGGAAATGCGTGTAGACTAAATAAGGCATTATATGGTCTAAAGCAATCCCCTCGGGCTTGGTTCGGAAGGTTTTCAAGCTTCATGAAAAAAATCGGGTATAAGCATAGCGATGCAGATCATACTTTGTTTATTAAAAATAATAATAATGGAAAAGTGACTACTCTTATCGTGTATGTTGACGATATGGTAGTCACTAGAAATGACCCGGGAGAAATGAAGAATCTTCAAACTATACTTGCCACTGAGTTTGAACTGAAGGACCTCGGACACCTAAAGTATTTCTTGGGTATTGAAGTAGCCAGATCAAAATCTGGAATCTCCATGTGTCAACGTAAGTATGTACTAGATCTATTGAATGAAACTAGGATGCTTGACTGCAAACCTATCGAAACGCCAATCGAGACGAATCATAAATTGTCAATTCTCCCTAATCAAGTTCCCACGAACAAAGAAAGATATCAAGACTGGTTGGAAAGGTCATATATCTTTCTCACACCAGGCCAGACATAGCCTACGCCGTGAGTGTAGTCATTCGTTTCATGCATGCACCAAGCAAAGTCCATATGAAGGCAGTGTATAGAATTTTGAAGTACCTTAAATCCTCACCTGGCAAGGGCTTGTTTTTTGGAAAGAATTGAGATCACCAAGTGTGTGGGTACACGGATGCAGATTGGGCAGGAGATCAAACGGATGGAAAGTCCACCTCGGGTTACTTTATATTTGTTGGGGGTAATCTGGTTACCTAAAGAAGCAAGAAACAAAAGGTGGTCTCAAGGTCGAGTGCCGATGCTAAATTTTGAGGAATGGTACATGGTGTGTGTGAGCTAATTTGGATAAAGCAAATTTTGAAGGACTTGGGCCTCAACTTAACATCCCCTATGCAGCTACATTGTGACAACCAAGCTGCTGTGAAGATAGCTAACAACCCAGTCCAGCACGACAGAACCAAACACGTAGAGATTGATCGACACTTCATCAAGGACCACCTCGAGAAGAAAACTGTGGAACTTCTGTATGTTGCAGCAAAGGATCAGTTGGCAGATATGTTAACGAAAGCAATATGTGGGAGAGTGTTTCAGTGCTCTCTTGACAAGCTGGGAATGATAGACATACATTCTCCACCTTGAGGGGGAGTGTTGGCGAGAGCGACTTTATCGAACGAGGCTTAGCTGGAGATTGGCTAGAACATATCGATAGGTTGTTGTGTATTCCTTATCAAGTTCCTTAGATTAAGGATAGTTTGTTGTGTATTCCTTATTTAGTTTATTAGATTAAGGATGTATTTTTGGTAGTTGTTGTAACACCCCCAAAATGAGTCGCATAAGAATAATGTGTCCGGGAGCGTTACTTCATAGATCAATAGCACAAGATACGAGAACGACCTCTAAATGAGTCATTTAAAAATGATACATTGGATTTAATAAACTTGTTTGTTACAGTATTTTTGGTAGTTGTTATGTATTCCCTGTATAAATATATGTACCTATTATCAATGAAAGATATAGAAAATACAGAATTTTCTTCCACCATCTCATCCTCTCAACTTTACAAATTCTTGATGGCTATGGGCAGTAGCGAGTGACATATTGGGTATCATTTATAATCCACTAGCTTAAGTCTTGCGTCTTTGCTGCCTTTTAACAATTTAGATAAAGATTACAGTACTAATCCTAGTTCCTAATAGAATCATCTTTAGATATCTTTAAATGAGCTTGTTCTTTCTCAACTTTAATTTTCCGATTCTTATTGTTTTCTTGTATATTTTTAGATGCGGAAAAGATGTGGGAGGGTAAAGGGTCAAAACATATTTGTCTTGAACACGACAAGCTGTGTTGACCTAGTCATATTTAATTTTTTTTACAGATTATAAAACTCTTACTTAGGATTACAAGAACATAATTGTTGCAATACTAATATAAATCTTTGAATGCAACAATATTGTTGTATATAGACATTGGCTACATTTGTATTGTTTTACCAGCTTGGCGCATTCCCTTTAGCAGATTATTTGGATTGACCCGTTTGTGATTGAAAACAAAACCCAGATTGACCCATTTTTAAAAGTAAATGGGTTGTAGCTGTCACATTTCTTAAGCTCCCTTGAAAATAGGGAAAATTGAATTGATTGATTCATTCTCTAGATAATATACATATTACATGAGTACATTCGAGCTTGATAACACAATCCTTAATTTCTTTACAAACCAAGAGCTCCTAGGGGTGTTTTCCCTTGCCCAGCCTCGAAGTAGAAAATTAGCATAGCAACCATAGCAAGTCTTGCATGCTTAATCTCAGCCAACTTCAGTCTATCTAGCTTATCTGTATCCGGGGTGTAAACTCCATTCTCAATGGAACCCGCAAAGCTTAACGGGTCAAAGAATTTTCCACCTGGATATCCTTGTTCACCGGTGTAGTTAGTAAAATTCTCAGCAGTTTTGGACCATGGGGTGGCCCATTCAACCGATTGTGATTCCGGGTTAAAGAAATCAACCCATCTCTTGCTCTCGACCCAACCCATGAGAAGTAGTTGGGTGCCCAAAAGAGTACCGAAGGAGAAAGGGGCAACTGCACCTGGGTCCGCTCCGGCTTCGAACCATGGGATGCCACTCCATGCCTGGCCCACAAAGATACCGAGGACTGCAGCCATGGCCCATCGTCCGTGAATGAGCTCGGCTTCTCTGTACCATTTTAGAAATGCTGGGTCCTTTCCTAGACCCAATGGGTCGAACCCAAAGTCACCTGGTAGCCTGTGTATAACGGTTACAAGTATAAATTCGTTGAAACAAAACAGTTATTGCTGCAGAATCAAGGGACAGTTGCATAAAATACAAACATACTTTGAGTTTGTCTAGTTTTAGTGATTCTACTATTTTAGTACGTCTAAGTTATTCAAAGATGGATTTATGTTTCCTTTGGGTCACTTTATAACCCGTAATCTTAGTTTCAAAGTTGGTTTTCAAGGATTTTTTACTAACAAATGATCCAAATGAGACACACAACCGTTTTTTAATGGCTCGTATTTAAAAACAATATATATACAATAGTAAGATGGGATTTCATGCAAAAAAAACGCCCCCAGAAAAAAGACTTACGAGCCATCGAGCCACTCAGGGTCAAGCAAATTGCCACCACCTTTAACAGCAGGGATCCATGATTTCTTGGCAGCAACTGCAGCAATAATCACAAGACGTCTAGGGGCCGAAACAGCACCACCAATGCTGGCACCAATTGGTGCAGCCAAGGTGTGGCTCCTCTTGCCACCACTCAAGAAAGGTGATCCAAGCCCGTTCAACACTGCCGCAGATGTAGCAGCTGCCATTGCTGGTTTTTACTCAAAGATGTGGTGGTGCTGTTGTAATTATGTTTTCTGTTGATATTGAATATGAAAATAGAGTATGAAAGGCATGTTATATGGGTGGTCTTGAAATCAAAAGAGTTATGTGAATGGAGCCAAGTAGGATAAGTGAAATCTGCATATTGAAGTGTTGGATAGGATTCTAGCCAATGAGACAGTAGTATCCATCTACTAAACCATGATATTTGGTTCAGGTGGTGCCCACTTTTAAGTGCCTGTGGCCTTGAATCATTAACCACTCAGCCTCTAGTTTTATTGCAAGTAAATTTTTAAAGTCATCCGTTGGGTAATTATCTTGGTTTGGTCCATTATTCAACTAGTTATCTTGCAAAGTACTTTATATTTTCTGTTTCCAAAATCAAATTCTGATGGTAATGTATAGTCACTGCTAATATATGTGGTAAAACCGTTATGGCATTGATGCTAGTCCACTTGAGCTCCAATGTATCTCCTTTTCACAAGTCTGAACCCAACATTTCCAATATTAGGATTTTTAAAACGTATATGCAGAGGTTTAAGGTTTTTACTGATATAAATCTATCTTGTTAAGTGGGGTGTCCATGATACTGGATCGAATTGGATCCGTAACCGAAAGAATTGAGAACCGAAAATAAGGAAAAATGTAGAACCAAGAACCGTCCAAAGTTCTTCGGTTCGGTTCGGTTCCGGTACGGTACTCGGTTCGGTTCCGGTACGGTACTCGGTTCAGTACCGGAATTTTCGGTAGGTGAGCAGAAAAAACCGAAAAAACGAAAAAACCGAAACCAAACCGAAAACCGAAAAAACCGAACCGAACCGAACCAGTTTTATAATAATATATAATTAATATAATATAAATAAATAAATAATAAATCCAATTTTTAAATTCATATTTATTTTGTAGGTGAAATTATAATTATAATTATAATATTTATATATTTTAATGTTCATATATGTGTTTGTCATGTACGTGTGTTTATCTAACAATATATATATGACAATGATCGTACGATGTGTATTTTCACTTGCATTTGTGTGTGTCTTATTTATATGTGTCTAAACTGTAGAAATTAGGGTAAACATTATAATCTCATATTGAAAAAAAAATATAAAAAATAACCAATTTTCTACGTAAAACAAATTTATTAATATAAATTAGCCAAAACCAAATATAAACGGTTTGAAACCGAAAAAATCGAAAAACCGAACCGAAAAAACCGAAAAAACCGAACTGCCAAAAACCGAGCGGTTTCGGTTTTAGGTTTTATAAAAACCGAATTTTTCGGTTTGGTTTCGGTTTTAGCCAGAAACCAACCCAAACCGAACCGTGCACACCCCTAATTCCAAGCAAGTACCAAAGTGTTATAAAATTCTTTTTTTTTGTCAATCATTTATGAAGGACATGCTATAATAATATAAACACACACAAAAACGTCTCTAACAATGCAAATTGTTCATTATTTTATATAAATATGCGAGTATGCGAAACTCGATATTTTAGTTTATCAGTATAAGTGAATATGTCATATAGAATGTCTAATTTTCGATCTCATCAGATTGTCTCATCAATTATGATCACACTAAAAAAGGAAAAATATGTGGAAAAAACTTACATGTTGATGAATAGTTTGGTGTTATTTAGAATTAATCGCATTGGACCTGAACAAAGAAGCCTCGGTGGCTGTTAAGCTTAGTGCTTCGATAGATATTTCGTTCCGTAGAAATGCTCGGGGTGGTATCGAAGAGCATCTGTTGGCTGATTTGACTTCTTTGATGGATTCGGTGACTTTATCGAATTCAGGTGATCGATGGGTTTGTGATTTGGTTAGCGATGGTAACTTCCGGGTTAAGGAGATTCGTAACTACATTGATGATCTTTTCCTTCCGCATCAAGCTGCCCAGACTAGATGGATCAAATACATCCCTATTAAGGTTAACATCTTCGCTTGGCGAGCTCGGCAAGATTGTTTACCGACTCGAGTTAATCTGATTCGCAGAGGCATCACTATTGAGTCGTCTCTTTGTCCGGTTTGTTCAGTCTGCGAGGAAGATGTTTGCCACATCTTCTTCCGTTGTGATTTGGCTCAGCTTGTTCTTCGTCGCATATGCAGATGGTGGGGCTTAGATCCTCATGACTGGTCATCGTTCCAAGAGTGGCAGTCTTGGATTCTTTCGATTCAGTTCTCCTCTAAGGTCAAAGCTATGTTGGAGGGAGTGTTCTTCGTATCTTGGTGGTTTATCTGGAACTTTAGGAATCGGATCATTTTTGAAGAATCTCCTCCAAGACGTTCGGAAATTTTTGATGCTATAGTTTTTTGTGCTTTCAATTGGTGTAAAAGTCGTTGTCATACGACGTTTTCTTGGGACGATTGGTTAAAAAATCCCCAATTTATTTCCTTGTAATTGTTTTCTAGCTCCTTGCTAGTTTAATAAATTTTTGCCGTTCAAAAAAAACATTAGCCCATTTTTATGGCTTTTTTTCTAATTACAAACAAAACATTCAAAATTAATTTTTTATTTTCATGTTTTGTGTTTCATACACAACACACACACGTACACACATCAACCTCTCTGGTCTTTTGGATTTACGGCGAAGCTTTATCTCAACTTCAACTCTAAAACAATCTTTATTGTTTTGATTATGTATATTTTCTGTTTTTAGATGAATTGAGCGAGTGCTTGACATTATTGGGGGGTTTTGTTTGATCATGGGTTTATTCTTTTGAATAGGAAATATGAAAGATGAGGAGCTGGAAGATGCAATGCGAAAAAGGAGTTGTGTTTACAATATGTAGGCATGGTTTGTTATTTTGCTATAAAGATTTGAAAAATTATAGACTTCTTGAAGATTTTTTGTATTTGTGGTATTTTAGGAATAATAATTTGTTTATTTGTAATTAAAGATTATGTGTTAGATGTTACAAATATAGTGTTTATTTAAACAATTATGTTGTGGGTTTTCTGCAACGTGCTTGGAATAGGTAATTACAAGGGTGTTTGTCGTGGCTTATTAGCACAAATGAGCCCATTTTAGGAGGTGTTTGTTTCGGCTTATATAGTAAGCTTATGGCTTAATTAAGTTTAGGCTTATGCTTTATAAGCTCACTTTTGTGGCTTATTTTGAAAGTTTTCAGCTTATATAAATTCCTTATGTCATAATCAACTTATATAAGCCGAGAAGTTTCAAAATCAGCAACAAAAAGTGGACTAATGAAACATACGACCAAAACCAAATAAGCCACCAGCCGGCTATATAAGCCAAAACAAACACCCCCTTACTGTTTAGATAAGTTTAGGACGCGAGGTTATCCTTCATCACCATAAGTCCATAAGCTACTCATTCAACATAAGCTTAACTTCAAAAGATAAGCTTACACAAACATCGTCTAAGTGTGTATTTGCTTATTGCATCATTAGATTTTGGCGTGGTGCTTTTAGACCTGTTATCGGGTAAACAACCAATAGATCTATCATTTGGCGGGTTGGTCGATATAGTAGAATGGGTAGGATACCGAGAGGTAAAGCACACACCATTCACCTTACAATACCGTATTGGCTTATGATAGAAGTCTAGTATAAGGAATGTTATTTGTTGAATGTGGTTTGTTAGATTTAAGTGCGTTTGTGGAAGAAGCAGAACAAGATAAGCGTAGTCTAATTTTGTTTGAACCATGGCCGCATTATTATAGAATTTGTTTATAGGGAAGGCATACGCCGATTAAAAGAACGTTAGGTTTTGTGATCATGTGTTGTTGATTAGTGAACTAATGCATGTTAATAAACATAAGGTAGTAAATAAGTTTTTGTCGGGTATGCACCTGAGCTGACCTGTCAATTGGTAATCATTATTAAGACATACTAACATTTTATAAATGTTCTCTTTTGGTTGCAGATATCAAATGCGATTAAGAATCAAAAGGTGGTAAATAAGGCTTTCAAGATATGCAACGTCGATCATGCAGTATGTCGCCATGTAGCATCTGTTGTTGCTACGAAGTATAGAGACACCGATTTTTCTGTCCTGCGAAACATAACGTGAGAACCTGCATCTAAGTAGGAAGTATCGAGGTAACAACGGTTTGTGAATTTTACTTTTCAAACTCATTTACTGTCAGCTAAAAATTTAAGTTTTGCATTCTCTTAGATTTGAAGTGAGCGATGGACAATCATTTGCTTGCTTCCTAACACCTGGAATGAATGCCCAATTAATGGAAGCCAATCATCATGTTGGAAAGGTCGCGTCAAAACAAAGCTGAGTCAAAAAGTTGAATCGTGTCACCCTTAATGAAGAGGTCACGAAGAGGGTTTCCATCAATACTATAAGGTGCTTATTTGACTTGCGTCTGATAAAACTTATGGTGCTGAATCTCGCTAACGCCTGATATTTTATGCAGCTTCAGGACCACAAAGGTGTGACAAAGGTTGTTTATATAGGTGAGGACTATGTGGAACGTGCTAATCTCAGCGTTGTTGTTACTATGATTATGAGGAGTTCAAGTTTCTATATTGAGAAAGGTTGTCAGGTTAGTGCTAAGCATCTGTTAGACACTATTGTGACATTGCTTTTGGTCATTTGCAAAGGTTATACCATAAATACATCGATTCTCATTTCTTCATTTTTTTTGTATAAAAGACAAACCGGCATACTCATCTGTCCCACATCACTCATCACAATATATACATGGATTCGCTTTTACTGATTGTGTCACCCTACAGTTCAGGGTAGCATCTCTTTATGCCTCATTTGCAGCTTTAGGGTCTTTATCAAAAACTTCCTCTTGGACCAGGAAATTACCCCAATGCATGTTAGGTTAAATTATATATTGTTAACTGTTTTTGACTCGCGCGAACTTAACCTTCTTTATACATAGATAAATGTAAACAAATATAAATATATATCAAGGAACAAAATCC
>BQNB010049808.1:0-41849 GCA_026074375.1 Tanacetum coccineum
AATAATGGTCAGACTATATCTCAACTTGAGTATTCTAGGGTGATTGGTTGCCTGATGTATGCCATGACTTGTACAAGGCCTGCTATTGCTTTTGTAGTGGGTAAACTGAGCAGGTATACTAGTAATCCTGGTACTCAGCACTAGCAAGCAGTTTAGAGGGTACTGAAGTTTTTGAAGAAAACTATAGATTATAGTTTGACATATACTTGCTATCCTTTGGTCTTAGAAGGATACATTGATGTAAGCTGGATCAGCAATACTAAAGACAATTCGTCTACCAGTGGTTGGGTATTCCTACTTGGTGGAGGTGCAATCTCTTGGGCTTCCAAGAAAAAAACTTGCATCACCGGTATGATAACCGATAACTTGTCCAGGGTTAAGTATTATAAAATATTATAATTTCGTATTTTGAAGTCTTTCTACCTTGTCAGTTTTCCTGATAAAAGTTGAAAAGTTGACTTCAGTTGGCTATTTTGCGTAAAACGGTTACGGTTTAACCGGGAATTTTGGAGGAGTCTGATTTCAGGAGAGAATCACTTTTGATTTGTCTTTCCATTTCGGAGTATTTGGTTGGTATTTTAAATAATTCCGGGAAGCTTTTCCGTGATCCCTGAAAAAAAATCATCACGCAGCGCGTACCGGCATGACAGTTTATTTGGGAATAAGTTTAAGTGATTCGGAAGTGTGTAATGAGCTTATTTATTTATTAAATTCATGATTTTGAAAACGTTGGTTTAAAACATAAATCGTTGGTGTGTGATTTGAAAGTTTTAAGAAAACGGCCATTTTCGTAAAATTCGGTAAAAAGACTGTAACGGTCGTTAAAGTGTAAATTTTGAGCAAGTCGATTTTGACAAAGCTTATTTTCGGAATTAAAATGTTTTCACACTTGTGAGGATGGTTCGGTTGAGTTCTAAGCAAAAATTTGTGTTTCGGTCCTAACCCTGCCGACAACGTCTAAATAGAATTTTTGTAGTAGATTAAGGTGATATGTGTCGTATAAATAACCTAGATTTATAGAAAAGTGATTTTAAACGCAATGGGAATATTAATTAAACTTGGGTAACATTTTAAATCATTAAACTTTGAGCTTTTAAGTGATCCCGACAAGAAAAGAAGAACCCGAACCCCTCCTAGGATCCTAATTCGGACAAGATAGGCTATAGGGGGAAATATGTCTATTTTCTAGCAAGGTTGTCTCAACCTAGTACTCGATATTGAAAGTCAATGGAGGGAAATTCGTTTTGTTAAAGTATTATTGGGATATAGAATTTGGCGTTTAGTCGGAGGATTGGTGAGAATTGGGAAAAGCATTTGGACTTGAGAATTTAGGAAAAGTGTTAGAATTGAGATTTATAAAATCTTGGAAAATGTTGTATAAATGAGTAGGTCATGCTGAAAATTTGTAAAAATCCTACACTTAGAAAATATTGTGAAAACTTATTTTGTGCCGATTCGGTTAAAGGACGAAACATGACTATTAATCAACTTTAAGTGTCGAGATTTAACGATCAAGTGTGGATTATGTTAAAATGACAAAGTTTTATAATTACCCATTTGAGCCGATAAAGAGACGGAAATAAAAAATATTATTATTTTATAATTTATAAATATATTTAAGTATTTGTATACTTTAACATTGCGGAGATGTTTATTCGTTTATTTTTTATCTTCGAACTCCCACTTATTTCTCGTCAGATTTTCTTGGATTATTTGATCGTTTGTCCCATTTCAACGGTGATTGATGTTTTGAATAAATGATGTTGATTCACACTTAGCCCAAGTGTTTTGAGTCATTTTGAGTAATTTACCACACAACCATAATATGAGATAACAGTTTTGCGTTAATAAAATGATAACGGGTGTTGTTTCTAAGATACGGTTTTGGTAAAAATGATAACGGTTTTGTTATGAGATAATGGTTTTGGTAAAAGATAACGGTTTTGGTTATAAGTAAGATAACGGTTTTTTAGTGTGTCTTTACAATTGTAACGGTTCATTAGCAACGGTTTTGTGACAGAAAAAAGTGTTGCTAATGCCATTAATACTTTATATGTTCCAACAATACCCCATATTTTCTATTCAAACACCAATAATACCCCACATTTGAATAGAAAATAAGATAATACAAAGTTACTTATTATTCTATATCCATAAAATGTAATATGATATGCATCAGATAAGGTGTCTTTTGGACTTGAACCTTTCCTAGTGAGTACTTATCGGATCTACTTTGTGGGTAGTGAACATTAGTCTTGAACTAAACACTTTGTTTAGTAAATCAAGACAATGAGTATCACACATATCATATCTATGCAATAACAGATTCTTACCATTGTGTTCATTTCGGTCGTGAACATATCATTATTCATGAGAATTTTAGAGAACTTAGCCATCTGGTTCCTAAAGATGCGACCACACATCAATCTCGTATAGGTATTGCCAATCAAGAATATTTCGTAGTATTCCACTGTAGAAGCCATTAACATTATTAAAAATTAAAATTCAGCCCTTAATCATCAACAGAAAAACACACAAAAATTCATCTTAGGAATGGGCATACTTGTGTGTTAGTACTTTGTGAGTTTTACTCAACTAGTTTTCCTATTGAACCTAGACCACGGGATCTCTAATTTTGCTAGGTTAGTTTTTCGCCGAGTAGTCACTCATTGTGTTGGCTTTAAGCCCATACCCCTCGATGTAAATATGACTTGTTCTCTACAAAGGCCTTTTTGTTGGGATTAAAAGACTTCTTGATAATATTGGAGTTACTGCTGCTAAGGTTTGTGTTACTACTGCTAAGTAAAACTTAGTGCTGGTCATTAACTCTAATGAAAAATATGCTAAGTAGTTAGTACTGCTAGTTCATAGTTACTACTGCTAGTGTAACTTAGTACTACTAGTGTATATTAGTACTGTTGGTTACTATTGCTAGTATATGTTAGTACTGCTAGAGTAAAGTTAGTACTGCTGGTGAAGATTGAAGAAAATATTCTAAGTAGTTACTACTGCTTGTACACAGTTAATTAATGCTGCTGGTGTATAAGTTACTACTGCTTGTTAAGAGTTAATGCTGCTGGTACAAAGTTACAACTGCTGAAAGATAAAGATTGCTTGAAGATCAAGATTACTTATGAGATAGTGATTGTTATTTATAGAATAGATCTTTGAGAATAATCTAAGTTTTAGTAATATATTAAAAATCGACTAGGACTCCTTGGTGTATAAAAGGAGGTCCTAGGGCATAGAGTTTTATGTATCTTAGTCGTATAATTCATAGCTTCAAGGTTTTGTAACCATAATACTAAGAGAGTATTCGTATTATTTGTAATAATAATATTGGAGCTTTTATTGTTGAAAATATATTCTTTTGTGTTACTGTTTCATTGAAGAATTCTTCTTATATTAAAGATTAGATTCCGCATAATCTTTAGTATTATCAAACAAAGTTTCTTAAACTAAGTTGTGTTAGATTTATCTAGCATAACTAAACCTTAAACAAGCTTAAGGAATTCGATCATTAGAAGTTAACTGGGATCCAACAAGTGGTATCAGAGCTTGTTGCTTTGAGAAATTTTTTAAGAAGAAACTGATTTTACATTCAAGGTCTGTTTGTTAAAAAGAGATGGATCAAGACTCAGCACATATGGTGGCTGCATCAAAAGTGCCTATGCTCAAACCAGGTGAGTATGAGCTTTGGAGGATGAGGATGGAACAGTACATCCAGATGATTGATTATTCTCTATGGGAAGTCATAGAGAATGGTAATGCACCTCCAATAACAAAAGTTGTTGAAGGTGTTGAGACTACAATTGCTCCTACAACTGATGAAGAAAAGGCACAAAGGAGGTTAGAGTTGAAGGCAAGAAGCACTTTATTGATGGGCATCCCTAATGAACATCAATTGAAGTTTAACTCCATCAAAGATGCCAAGTCATTGCTGCAGGCTGTTGAGAAGAGGTTTGGAGGGAATGCTGCTACTAAAAAGACTCAGAGGAATCTTCTAAAGCAGCAATATGAAAATTTTACTGCATCTAGCTCAGAGGTGTTAGATCAAACCTTTGATAGGCTTCAAAAGCTTATCAGTCAGTTGGAGATTCATGGTGAAAGTATCTCACAAGAAGATGTGAATCAGAAGTTCTTAAGAAGTCTGTCACCAGAATGGAACACACATACCATTATGTGGAGGAACAAGCCTGAGATAGATACATTAAGCTTGGATGATCTTTACAACAACCTGAAGATCTATGAACCAGAGGTCAAAGGGACATCAAGCTCAAGCACAAACACACAAAACGTAGCCTTTGTGTCCTCAAACAGCACCAACAGTACAAATGGAGCAGTTAATACTGCTCATGGTGCTACAACTACTAGCACTCAAGCTACTACTGTTAACTCAACAACAATTGATGTAACACCCCCAAAAATGTATCGTAACAGAAATGTGTCCGGGGGCGTTACTTCATAATACACAGCGCTAGATACAAGAGAACGACCTCTAAATGTGTCGTTTGAAAAGTAATCTCGTTGATTTCCTTGAAATTGATATAATGTTTGTCCCATAATTGCATCACAATGAAAAGCTTGAAATTAACACAACGAGATTTGATCACTTGTATGTATGTAGAAATCCATGAATGAAATCTTGTCAGTTTAGACTCTAATGCACATCAAATAATCCAAGCATCTAATTCACCTGAGAAAAACATGCTTAAAAGTGTCAACATTAAAGTTGGTGAGTTCATAGGTTTTGTAAGTATAAATGTTGAACCAAAGTTCCGTAAAGTAGGTATGACCATTTAAATCCTTAAATGTTCTTCCAAAATGTATGTATGATTTTTAGAAATCAAAAATTGTAAAGCATGCATGACCATTTAAATCCCCAAATAGTCACCAAAACGTATGTATAGTTGAACCACCTTTGTTCAAAGTATGTATTGCCACTTTATTCAAGACAACGCGCAAGTATTCATTATATTGTATTGTTGGCCCTGTAGGACCCAATCCAATCGTATTTCGACTGTTAGAACGTTCGTTTGCCAGTGATTGCAATTACCGAACGGAGATTGTCAATCCGAATAGATTATTTTGTATAAACATTCGCATGGACAACTTGCTATAACGTTTCATTTTCTAATGTTTGGCGCATCACCGAACGGGGATTCACACCCGAATAGATCTATTTCATAACATTCGCGCTCACCCTTCAAGTGATTTACAGTTCATGAAGCTGTGACGTAACCCATCACAGGTGTCCCCTCCAAGAACACCCGGTCATTTATTTAAAGAATATGTACTCCCGTTACCGGTGTCCCCTCCAAGAACACCCGGGCAGTAATGTAAAGAATATGTACTCCCATTACCGGTGTCCCCTCCAAGAACACCTGGGCAGTAATGTTTTTATTAGTTCAATCTGCTTAAACTAATCCGTAATCATTTCAAAAGTAAAGTATGCATTCATGTCCAAAAATGAAGTCAAGTAATGTATCACATAGCGAGCTATATATATGAGTATGTAAACCAATTTGTAATCAACCATGTAAATGGATTTCAAACAAGCATGTTCTCACCCAAAAAGTATATGTAAAATAAGTAAAACATGGGGCTATAAACTCACATTGATGTTGTAGAACGATTTGCAGAACTGCACATATTAAGCACAGCACAAACGAAAAACCAGAACGGCTCGACCAAGAAGTTGCGGTTTATCTTAACGGCTAAGACCCACTAGCCTAGAGTAATGTATCTGAGTTTCCTGAGGAATGGTTACATCAACGCGACACGTTGATAAAAGATTTAGATTTCTAAGTTGTAATAGTTTGGTGGTTGGTTAAATAAAATCAATCGAAAGATAAACGCAAAATGTGTAATATATGCCGTATATATCACTTATGAAAAATAACAATTATATAACTCATACCGTGAATTATATGACAAAGACAAACAATTCAAAGATTAATATAGTGCGAGTAAATAATTAAACCACACAGTTTGACATGTTTTTGGAAATCACCGCTTAATTAAATAAAAGTCCTTGTATAAAAGTAAACACATGTTTTAAAGTCTTTACTTTGTCCATTAATCGGGAATTATAAAATAATATTTTATAATTTAGTATTCGTTTCCTCGACGGGTCTTAGTTAAACTAGTTATCTCATTTACAAAAGTGTAGTTCTCGTTCGTTTATCTGGTTATTGTATAATTACAAATTAACGATCTTAAGACTATATAACTTCGTCTTTTATCGGTTTTTCTAAGATAATAGAAATTTTAACGAAATTTATTAAGTATAGTAATTTATATAAATGTCGTCATGACCTTTTCGTTTAAACCACATTTTCCATTTTTATAAAATTCAATCCATGTTGCAATTATACTCGCGTTTCAATATTTCAAACACCCGCGTGTTTTGGATATATATATATATATATATATATATATATATATATACATATATGTATATATATATATATATAAATTATTATTTCAGGAATAAGGGTCTCAAAATAATAAATATGGATATAGATATTTATATATATTTTATATATATATTATATATTATATATATTATATTGTATTATATATATATATATATATATATAGGGGGACTTTCTTTTCAGAACCATTCTTAGTGCGAGAACTGACAGAACCACCAAAAACATACATGCACGCCTTTTAAAAATAAAAAAAATACATGAAAATCATCAATAATCGTAAGAATCCACCTATGTTCTTCAGTATCATCATGAACTCTTCCTCTTCTTTCACAAAAACCTTACACACGGCCGCAATATTGTTGTTGCACGCCTTATAAGAACATACATGCACACCTTCAAAGAAAAATTTTGTATTTTCAATTTCTTATCAAATTCTTTAGAACAACTATGTTTTTTTAAAACATATATGTTGTTTTTAGAACATATGTGCAAAAATACAATTATTGAAGGCGTGCATGCATGTTTTTGGTGGTTCTGTCAGTTCTCGCACTAAGAATGGTTCTGAAAAGAAAGTCTCACTATATATATATATATATATATATATATATATATATATAAACAGAATAATAAATATCATATTTATTTAATCATTTTAAACCACCAATATATATCTGGTTTTATATTTATAAATCTCGATATGTTTTATTAGTCAATTTATATAAACCAAACACACCCTAAAGGTTTTCCTGCTCACCCAAACACTGTCTTACGGTTTAACTGCTAACCCAAACACCCTCTTACGGTTTTCTGCACATCCAAACGCACCCTACGGTCAATCTGCCAAACCAAATGCACCCTTAGGGCTGCTAAGTAAAACCAAACGCTCCCCATGGCTGTCCACATCAGCCAAACGCTCCCTAATGGCTGTTGTTAAACCAAATGCACCCTTTTCTACTAATATGAACAACCAAACGCACGCTTAATGATGTTAAATCCAGAAACAAACAAGCCTCGTGGCTGTTTCAAAACCAAACGCATCCTTGTTGCGTGAATCACAACCCAACGCACCCTAATCTGTTATAACCTAGATCCAAACGCACCCCTTGTGGTGGTGGCAGCCAACCAAACGCACCCTCTTGGTGCAAATACCAAACCCAACGCACCCTTTTTGGTTCTAAGGCAAACCCACACGCACCCTTTCGGTGCTTCGCTTAAACCGAACGCACCCCGGCTGGTGCAAAATCAAACGCACCCTATCTGTTGGTTTTATCATAACCAAACACACCCTTTCTTGGTGCTCTGCCAACCCAACGCACCCCTGTTGGTTTTTAATAAAACCACACGCACTCTTTTTGTGGTGCTGTGAAGGTGGCGGTGGTGTTTGGTGGTGCGTGATGATGATGGTGGTGGGGTGGACATGGTGGCGATGATGATGACGATGATGGTGAGACGATGATGTTGATGACGGTGGTAGCAGTGGTGGTGTGGTGGTGAATATAGGCGCGTGGCAGCGCGTAGTGGTGGGGATCGGGTAGATCGGGTGATGAGAAACGTTTTTGAACGTGGCCGGAAAACTCGCTGGAAAAGTGTTCTGGTGGCCGGAGGTGGCACCGGAGCGGCGATGATGGTCGCCGGAAAAAAAGAGAGAGATGGAGGGGTGTGTGTGTGTTTATATTTTTTGTAATAAAAAAAAAATATACAACTTTTTATATATAGATTAAAAGTTTTAAAGTAAAGTGGCAAGTCTCAAATAGTCCAGGGTTAATTGTGTAAGTTTTTAATATAGTTTTGATAACTATTGGTTCGGGACTCGTTTGAACTAGTTAACGGTCGATTCAAGACACGAAACTTGCGCCATTATTTTCCAAATCATTTTTTCCATGGAAACGAGTATTCACTCGACTAATTTTCATAAACGTTTTATAAAATTTATTTAAAACGTTTATTATTTATTTGTATATTACTGATAAACTTTGTCCGAAAAATGATCTTTTACTCGAATATTTGCGTCTTTAACAAACGTTACTGAATAAAATGATAACTAATTTATTAAATATTTTTATTTAATAAAAAGTGTTAATTAAATATTATTTAATTATTTTCCTGTCGGTGCGCGTTGTTCTTGATTCTAAAATCTTGCGAGGGAATTTCAGTCACTTTCTGACTGTTTTCGGGTCTCGGTCAAAACTAAAAAGTTGTCCGGAATGTCGTTTTACATCAAATTGCTTTAGAGTCCGAGTCGTGAAAACGTGATTTAGTGGTTCGTTTTTGATAAGTCAGCTTAGGAATAACATATATCTTGTTCGTTTTCAAGTCAAATAAGTTAAAAATAACTTGCACATGAGAGATGTAATAATAATTATGATTTATTATTTAAAATATGTTCCGAAAATTTTACCGGTCACGCGGTAATCGCTTTTACGTGACAATAAAAGACCAAAAGTCAAAAAGTCAAGTCAGACCCAAAAAGTCAAAGGGTAAAATAGTCATTTAAAATTTCAAAAATTACCGGATGTTACAATTGATAACTTGAGTGATGTTGTTATATGTGCTTTCTTTTCAAGTCAACCAAACAGTCCACAACTTAACAATGAGGACTTGCAACAAATGCATCCTGATGAGTTAGAAGAGATGGACTTGAGGTGATAGATGGCTATGCTAACAATGAGGGCAAAGAGATTCTTAAAGAACACTGGAAGAAAGCTTACTGTTAATGGTAATGATACCATTGAGTTTGATAAGTCTAAGGTGGAGTATTACAACTGCCACAAAAGGGGACACTTTGCAAGGGAGTGCAGGGCTCTAAGGAACCAAGAAAACAGGAATAAGGAGAACATAAGAAGGGTTATGCCAGTGGAGACAACATTCTATGCTTTGGTGTCTGTGAGGGTTTGTTATGATTGGAGTGATCAAGCAGAAGAAGGTCCAACTAACTTTGCACTCATGGCTTACTCTTCTACAAGTTCTAACTCTGAGGTATCTACTGATTCAAATTGTCCATCATCTTGTTTGGTAAATGTTAAAATTCTTAAAGAACAAAATGAACAACTGTTAAAAGACTTAAGGACATCTAAGTTAAATGCTATTGCTTATAAAATATGTTTAGAGTTTGTAGAAGCAAGACTTCTAGTTTATAAGAAAAATGAGTATGCTTATGAGGAAGATATCAAGGTCTTAAAACGTAAGATTCATTTAAGAGAAGTAGCCATTACAAAGCTTAGAAAGAAGTTGGAACTGGCTCAAAAACAAAAAAATGAAATTAAGCTAACAGTAGAAAATTTTGAGAATTCATCTATAAACTTAAGCAAACTAATAGACTGTCAGATAGTTGATAAGTGCAAAACAAGTTTAGGGTATAATGCTGTTCCACCTCCCTATACAGGAAACTTTATGCCTCCAAAACCTGATTTGTCATTCTCTAGTTTAGAAGAGTTTACAAGTGAGCCTATAGTTATTAAGCCTGTAGCTGAGAACAGTAAATCTAAGGCTAGTGAAGCAAAGCCTAAAGCAGTTAGGAAGAATAATGGTGCTCTAATTATTAAGAATTGGGTGTATGATAATAAGGAAGATGATATGCCTTAGGCTAAGATTGAAAAGAAAATATTTAAGCCTAGTTTTGCTAAAATAGAGTTTGTCAAACCTAAACATCAAGAAAAGACTACTAGGAAAACTGTCAATCATGTTGAACAAAATAGGCAAAACATTCATACTCCTAGAGGCAAACAAAGAAACTGGAATAATATGATGTCTCAAAGATTAGGAAGTAATTTTGAGATGTTTAATAAAGCTTGTTATGTTTGTGGAAGTTTTGATCACTTGTAGGTAGATTGTAAAAAGGTAAATCAAAAATAGTTTCAAAATACAAAACCTATTTGGAACCATGCTCAAAGGGTTAATCATCAAAACTTTGCTAAAATGACTCACCCATGTGCTAAAAAGAACATAGTTCCAAGAGCAGTACTAATGAAGTCTGGTTTAGTATCAGTTAATACTGCTAGAAAAGTTAATGCTGCCAACATAAAAACAACAGTGAATGCTGCCAGACCAATGTCATATCTTTCTAAAACAACACATTCAACTGTTAAGAGGCCCATTCATAAGAATACAACATTTAATAACAGTAATTTTAATTAGAGGGTTAATACTGTTAAGGATAAAAATGTTAATACTGTTAGGCCAAAAGCAGTAGTTAATGCTGCTAAGCGAAAAGCGGTAGTTAATGTTGCTAGGCGAAAAGTTGTAGTTAATGTCGTTAAGGGAAATAATGTTAATGCTGTTAAGGCCTTAGCTTGTTGGGTTTGGAAACTAAAGAACAAAGTTTTAGACCATGTTTCTAAACACTACAGTGCATCAATCACCCTAAAGAAATTTGATTATGTTGATGCACAAGGTAGATCTAAGTTAGTGATGGCTTGGGTCCCCAAAAGAAGCTGATTTTCTTATCTAATGTGCAGGTCAATCCACAAATGGATTTACAAGATCAAGGAGTGATTGATAGTGGATGCTCAAGGCACATGACACTGAACATGTCCTATCTTACATACTATGAAGAGATAGATGGAGGATATGTTGCCTTTGGAGGTAACCCCAAAGGAGGGAAAATCACAGGCAGAGGTACAATCAAAACTGGTAATTTAGATTTTGAGAATGTGTATTTTGTAAGATAGTTAAAGTTTAACCTCTTTAGTGTCTCACAAAAGTGTGAAAAAAAAGAATAGTGTTCTCTTTAATGACACTGAATGTATTGTTTTATCTCCAAACTTTAAGTTAACTGATAAAAGTCAAGTTTTACTTAAAGTTCCTAGAAAAAACAATATGTATAGTGTTGATTTAAAGAATATTGTTCCTAAAGGAGGTCTAACTTGTCTCTTTGCAAAAGCTACATCTGATGAATCTAAACTTTGACATAGGAGACTTGGACACATAAATTTCAAAACAATGAATAAAATAATTAAGGGAAATCTTGTAAGAGGTTTACCTTCAAAACTTTTTGAAAATAATCAAACCTGTGTTGCTTGTCAAAAGGGAAAGCAACATAAAGCTTCTTGTTAGTCCAAAACCGTAAGTTCAATTAGCCAACCTTTGCATATGTTGCACATGGATTTGTTTGGTCCAACATTTGTAAAAAGCTTAATGAAAAAGATGTATTGCCTAGTTGTCACAGATGATTACAGTAGGTTTAGTTGGGTTTTCTTTCTAGCTACTAAAGATGAGACTAGTGGCATACTTAAGTCCTTTATAATAAGAGTAGAAAATCTAATAGATCAAAGGGTTAAGGTAATTAGGTGTGACAATGGAACTGAGTTCAAGAATAAGGAGATGAATCAGTTTTGTGAGAGAAAAGGTATTAAGGGAGAATTTAGTGTAGCTAGAACTCCTCAACAAAATAGAGTAGCTGAGAGGAAAAATGGAACACTAATTGAGGCTGCTAGGACAATGTTAGCTGATTCTAAGCTACCTACTACTTTTTAGGCTGAAGTAGTTAATACCGCTTGCTATGTGCAAAATAGGGTATTAGTAACTAAGCCTTATAACAAGACCCCTTATGAACTTTTTTTAGTTGAAACCAGCTTGAAGCTTTATGAGACCATTTGGGTGTCCTGTTACAATTCTCAATACCAAAGATCACTTAGGCAAGTTTGATGGTAAGGCTGATGAAGGATTCTTTGTTGGGTACTTAATCAATAGTAAAGCATTTAGAGTATTCAATAGTAGAACTAGGATAGTTGAAGAGAACTGATAACCGCCCTTTTTAAGGGTAATTATAGCATATATATAGTATACGTATACCAAAAGATTCAAAGAAATTACTTTTGACCAAAGTAAAATAAAAAATCTCCCGGGTCGTTCTCCCAACGAGGGTGACCCGGGTTCGATCCCCGACAACGGTGCAAAAAATTGATCTCTTACTTTAGGTACGTATAAATAATATATAATAATATACTACTTATATTAACCAACCCTAATCAAGTGTCCCTTGAAAAGGTTTAAAGAAAGAAAATCAATGAAATCCGAGTAGTATATGATATTCCCGGGTCGTTTATCCCCAACGAGGACTGCAATCGAAAGTCGAGAGTCGGTTTGACATTTGATGTTTGAATAAAACAAAATTTTGGATTTGGGTTTTCTAACTCTACGGGAAAATCAATTAAAAGGCAAGCTACACTAAAACGAAAGCAATTACCAAATTAAAAACGAAAACGGGAACGTAAAAACGCGACTTAAAAAAACTAAATTATCAAAATTTAAACCTAAAATGATTTTTTTAACTTTTAATAAATCCTAAGTGACTAAAATACAAGAACTAAGAAAACTAAACCAAAAACAAAAGAATCTAAAGTTAAAACGCGAAGAAAATGAGAACGAGATCGAAACCCATTCTTTAAAAAAAATCAAATTTATAAATTTTACCCTACGAAAGCAAATTTAATTTTCCTAAGTCCTAAACGATAAAAGCAAATTTAAAAAAATATATATTTTTTTGATTTTTTAATAATTTTTATGAATTAAAGCGATTTTAACAAAAATTAAATATAAAAAATACTAAACGATCTAAAAAAAATCTGAAAAAATTACAGAAAGTAGCTAACAGTGAGCAGGACCTATGAAAAATAAAATGAAGTTGCCAGCTTATTGGAATAAGCCGAAAATAAGCCCTAAAGGGCTGATAAGCTAAATGGTGAAAAAGGGGTTATATAATAAATTGTGTGAGTAGAAGCCAGATGGCCCTACTGGTGCTGATGGTTAGTGTGTGTTTAGTGTGGGACGTGTGTGTGTGTGAAAGGGGAGGTCATGGGTTCGACCCCCATGGCCTCTCCTTTTTATCAAACATTTTTTTAATTTTCTTTTTTAAAAACTTATAAAACAGGCAAGAATAAGCAACTTAAAAAAAACACTTTTTGTAAGACTTAAAAATAAGCTGGAAAAAGCAAAAATAAGCTGACAGTATTGTTTTTTTTACACTAAGGACTAAAAGGGAAAACAGTTAAGCTATTTCTAAGGTTAAATAAGCTAAGGGAAACAAGAATAAGCTAAAACAGACAAACCATCACACCTAATAAGCTAATCTAAGCATTAACTAAACTAAATAAGCCACAGAATTAAACTTGAATAAGCCAACAGATTAGGACGTGAGCTAGTAGGCTTAGACTTAAATACAAAACAGATTTTTGAGCAACTTTTAAAAGCAATTTTAACTAAGTTACACTACATATTAAGCTACAAAACTCTAAACATAATAAGATCACCAATTAAACTATGAAATTAAGACATAAACACAAACATTAACACAGATTAAATGCAAGAAATCAAGCTTCAAAGAAAACTGTTCACAGAAGCCTTTTTGGCTTTGTTGTCCCAAGGTACTTATTGCAGCCCTACTTTTGGCTTATCTAATAAGCCCCTAAGACCGCATTAAGCTTACACATCTAAAGTTCATACTCTAAAAAGCTTAACTCTCAAAAATTACAACCTAAAACACTTTCTTACTTGCTTAAATCCAAGATCCGAAAGTAACTTTTGAACTAAACCTAATGCATATCATAATTGTTTTTGGACTAGAATGTTTAAAGGGCATGAACTAAGATGCAACCTTAAAAAAAAAACTAAACTTTTATGAAGCTCAAATCATCACACTTAAACAGTTTCCAACTAAAATCAAGCCTTAAATCCGTATCTCAAAAATCTGTCTTAAGAGGACTAAAAATATGCATACAAACTTAGGCAAAATCCTTCAAAGCCAATGAAACAGTAACTATAACTTGAATACCAGATTTTGTAAGCAAATATTAAACCATTTTGAACATGTAACAACTATTAAACACCAATGTTAGCCTTTATTTTATTAAGTCAAACAAGAATGTTATCGGTCTTATAAAGTCAATGTGACATCCGAGATTTGAGCAGGTCAGTCTATACCATTAGATGTGGCTAAGAGTTCATTTTATGTGTTAAAGTGTGTGCTATGTGATTTTAAGTGTGCTAAGTGTGTTAAGTATGTGCATGATATTATTTTGAGGTGTTGGGCATCTCATTTTGAGTATGTTTGTGTTGGATTATGAGTATTCCATTTGTTCACGTTTAGTGATAATGGAAAGGATTGGCGTATTGCATGTAATGCTACGTCAATAGTTGGATGATTTAGCGATAAGCGTTTATGATAATCGTGGCATTTTAGAAATGAAATAAGTGAGTGAAATATGGAAGTTTGTGGCAAACTTTCTAAAAATGGAAAGTGGTTTGGTGAAATGAAAGTTATTTTTAGAAAGGTTAGTAAGTAGCGTTTAAGTAAAAAGGTTTAATCAAATTAGCTTAAGTTTTTATAAAAATTTAAGGAAATAAAGTAAAGTAGTTAATTAGTAATATAAAAAAATGTATGCATATATAGGGGCGTCCGATTTAAGGTTTTAAGGAAAAAAAAGTTATTTTCTTTTAGGCTTATTTGAGTTGGGCTAGGACTCAAAGAAACAATTATAAAACCAATTTGGCCCATCTCTTCTCCCCTTTTTCTTGTTGCCGTGAGATTCAACCCCCCCAAAACCCTAAGAAGTTGTTTTTTTTTCATTTGTGGATCCAAGAGTCATTCAAGAGTGTGGTTTAGGTGCTAATCATCAAGGTAAGTGTGTTCAACCTAGTTTAATTAGTGCATTCATGTAACAAAATCAATGATGGATTCTAGGGTTTCATAAAATATAATATATTAATGATATATTATGATTGTGGTATGATTAGGGATTGATTTGGGTCATGATCATGCAATTGGTTAGGTTAGATTTGCGATAAAATCTTGATTTAGGATGAGCAGAATTTAGGGCTGTGTTTACGAGTGATTATCTCCATGATGGTAATAGTTTTTTTTATGTTTCTGGACTCTAAACAGTAGCTCATTGAATTTACTTTCCATAAAATCCGGCCTCGAAAGTTTTTAAGGTCAGGAAGTCATTCAAATGTTGTTTACCCTAAAAGTTGTCAACACAGTAAATACGTGTTAGATTTAGGTCATGTTTGTGAGGGTAAAACCCTAACTTAAAATTCGAATTGAGCTTAGCCCTTCTATAGGAGTTTATTTCTATGTGTCTATTAAGAATTCAACAAAGGAGAGCTTCTGATTTGGAGTCTAAGAATGGTTTTTAGGTCCAAAATATTTAGTGTGCAATCAGATCCGAATTGGAACAGTTTTGAAGTTTGATTTTCTTAGGAGTACTTGTGCATGTAAATGGCTTTTGGAAATCCAAAGGTAGTTAATATATTCATAAATTAACATGGGTGATTTTTGGTATGAATTATGAGGGTCATTGAGTAAGAGTTTGGAGTACGTAAAGTCATGATAAAATTCTGCAATTTAGAGTTAATTATAAGTAACTAGTGGAAGGAGTTAATAAATTGGTTAAATTTGGGCATGGTGTCGAGGTGACCCATGATGGTTAATTTAAACCCTTATACATCCATTATATGATTGTTACATGTGCTTAAGCTTTTGGCTTAGTAGCGTATAACACGTGTTGTTTTGTTGTTTAGATTTATGCTAGTGTTTGTGGAAGCTGCAAAGCAATCAGGTGAGTTTCATAGCTCCTATTTTCTTATGATTTATTGGGGTGAAAATGATGCAAAGTGTTTGGAATTGTTTTGATTACTATGATAATGTGTTGTCAAAGATGCATGGACTATACGTGACTATTGTATGTTGTGTGCTTCATGTTTTGTGATGTGGTATTGAGAATTATGAACTAAGTCAGGGGGGATTACCTGCGGGTATCCATGGCCTGTTTAGTGGAAGGTACTATGGCCTAGCAGGCAGGATGGTTACTTTGAGAGTATCCACGACCGGGGCTAAGGGGGTAACCACAGAGACCTTGGTACGATTAAGACGTCTTATAAATCGTTATTAGAAAAAAACTACCTACTAAATAAAAAAACCAAAAACAACCCAAACATACACAGACCAAAAACCCACTAAACGAAACCTACAATACACTAAACCAAAAAAAAAACCTACCACCTAAAAAAAAAAAAAAACCAAACTAATAAACAAAAACCAAAATACAAACCTAAACAACCGACCAAACATACAACAACCAAACATAAACACAACACACAACCCAAAATGACATACAACAACACTAACAAAACCTACAAAACACTAACACTACAAAACCACAACAACACAAAAAAAATAAACACAAAAAAAAAGAAAACAATAACTAAAAAACCAACAAAAACAAACAAAAAGAAAAAACTAAAAAAAAAGCACAAACTAACAAAAAACAATACAACTAAAAAAATATACAAAAAACCAACACTAAAACACTACAAAAAAAAACAACAAACACAAATAAACCTAAAAAACAAAAACCAAAGCCCAATTACTAAACTAAACATAAACAAACAAACCTACATAAAAAACTAAAAAAAACAAAACAACAACCCCAAAAAAACAAAACCAACACAGACTAACAAACATAACCCACAACAACAAAAAACTAAAAACAACAAAAATAACACAAACAACTACAATAAACTACAACAAAAATTACAAAGGCAAACAAAAACAACAAAACTTGAAAAAAAAAAAACTAAAACAAAAACCAAACTTAACACAACTAAAAATCAAACAAAATACAACCTAAAACACTACCAAACTAAAAAAAAACAAAACCAAAATAAAATAACAACGACCAAATAACACACGAAAAACCACTAACCTAAACAAACTACTAAAAAAACATACACTAAAAATAACAACCCCCCCCTTTAAAACACAGATCTAAACACACAAAACACAAAACCAACACAACAGACAACAACAAACAACTACAACTAAAAACAACTAAACTACCACTAAAAATAAAAATACACACACAAAAACAAACAACTAAACCAACACCAACCCACCCAATAATACAAAACTAACCAAACCTAAACAACTAATAAAACTTTAAACTACTACTAAAAACAACCTACATATACTAACCAAAACCTACTAAAAAAAAATAATACAAAAACGCTAACACACAAACAACAACAACTACAAAACAAACTACTACAACAACATACAAAATCCTAAAACAAAACAGACAATAACTAAAAACATACAATCTACTAAAGACTAAAAAACCAAAAAACACAAACAAAAAACTAAAATCACGATAAACGTAACTAAAACCTACAACCTAACATAAACTAAAGAAACACATATTATACTACAACAAAAACAAATAAAAAAAAACAACACCAAAACTACACAAAAACACCACGACAAAACACTATAAATAAACAAAACTACAAAATGAAAACACAAAAACAAAACAAACAAAACACTAAAAAACAACAAACAACTACAAGAACAAAAAAAACAAAACAAAAGACTAGAAACACTAACAAACTAAACATAAAAAACCTAAAAACAAACCCAAAAAATAAACACTACCCATAAACTACAAACAAAAAATAAAGACACAAACTACAACCCTAAACACCCTGCACTAACCACCTCTAAAACAACCACTAACCAAAAAAACAAAAAAAAGCTATAAACACCAAGACCAAACAAAAACATAACAAAAACCACCAGTCGCTATAAACCTTGACAAATACTAAAAAAAATTAAACAAACACATAACAATAAAACTAACAAAAAAACCCACTAAACCAAAACAAAACAACAAGAACCCAAAAAACCGCTAAACAAAAAGAAAAACTAAACATAAAAAAAACCTTAAACAAACAAACTAACTAACAAAACCAAAACCACACACCTACAAAAACAACAAGCAAAAAAAACACACAAATCTAAAAAAAAGAAACAAAAACAACAAAAACAAACACACAACACTAACAAAAAACACTACTAAAACAACTTACTAACTAAAAAACAAAAAAAAAACAACCACAAACTAACAACACGAATAAACAACAAACAAACTAACCAAAAAAAATCAAAAAACAAACCAAAAACAAACCTAAAAAAAATTAAACACAACTAAAAACAAAAACCTAAAAACAAAACTAAGAAATACAAACCACCAAACGCAATCTAAAACAACACTTAAACACACTACTAACCAACTACACAACAATACAAAAAAAAAAAACACTACAAAAAACAACCTACAACTCTAAAAAACTACTAACAGAAAAAACAACAAAACTAAAAAATACTACCATACACACTAGAAAATAACAAATAACACAAAAAAATAAAAACACTAACAACACTAAAAAAACATAAAACTAAACACTAAATAAAATACTAACTACAAAGCACAACAAGCAACTACAAAAGAAACAAACTAAATAACAAAATAACTAAACTAAAAAAAACTACTAAATACACAATAAACCTAAACTAAAAACAACCCCACCAACAACAACTAAACAAAAAATACCCACACAACTACATAACACACTAAACTACACACTAAACAAAACAACAAAAATAACTAAAAAAACACAACATAAAAAACAAACAACAAAAGAACAAACGAATCAAAAACACCACCTAACCTCTACACCAATAAAAACCTAACCACTAACAAAACACACACAACAAAACTAAAAAC
Organism: Tanacetum coccineum; assembly: GCA_026074375.1. Lineage (NCBI taxonomy): Eukaryota > Viridiplantae > Streptophyta > Magnoliopsida > Asterales > Asteraceae > Tanacetum > Tanacetum coccineum. Next base: position 18,995 of record BQNB010049808.1, read on the forward strand.
CCGACCAAGAACTAAGCTACAAGCAAAACCAAACACTAAAAACAACCAAACAACACTAAAAAAAAATAAAAATAATACAAACAAAAACTAACAAAAAAAACCTAAAAAAAAATACATAGTACAACATCAAAACTAAAAACAAATAAAAAACAAAAGCAAAAACGCAAAACAAACAAAAACAAACATACCTAACCCCAAAACAAACAAAGAGAACACAGACCCAAACCAAAAACAACAACTAACAACTACACTACTTAAAACAGCTACAAACACTTAAAACTAAAAAACAAAAACAAAATACATACAAAAAAAATAACAAGACTACAAACACTATAATAACTAAACTAAACCACTAACTAAAACCACAAACAACACGACTAACTAAATCGACAAACACACAAACAACAAAAACACCTAAACAAAACAAAATAACTAAAAAACTAACTAAACTAATCAAACTAAAGAAAAAAAACAAAACAAAAAAAACAAACTACAACTAACACAAAAAAAAACAAAATAAACACTACAACTAAAAAAAAACTATACAACAAACTAATAAACACAAAAAAAATACTAAACTCAAACCTAAACAAACAACTAACAAAACAAATAACAAAAAGTACACCAAACAAAACCACTCTTAAAACTAAATAAACTATAGCAATACACATAAGAAAAAAAAAAAAAACAAAAAAAACAACCAACAAAACACAAAACAAAAACTACAAAACAAACCAAACTACACAAACAACCCAACATAAACAAAAAAACTAATAACACTAACTACCAAAAAAAACAACAACACACACAAACTAAAAACAAACAACAAACAACAACCTAATAAAAACCAAAACGAACCTAACTAAACTAACCACAAATACAAAAAAACTAAAAAACACAACCTAAAAAACACTAAACACTACACTAACAAAACCACATAACACTAAAAAACCTATAAACAACAACAAAATAACCAACTAAAAAACAAAAAAACAACCACCAAAAGCCCTACTTACAACAAAAAACCTAACCTAGAACAACTTAAAAAACAAAAGAATAAAACAAACAAAAACAAAAAAACAAAACCTACTAACAAACCAAAAAAAAAAAACTAAGAAAAATACTAAACAACACCAAACCCAACACTAAAACACTAAAAAAACACTACAAACAAACATACTACACCACAAAAAACTAAAAAAAAAAAACTAAAAAAAAAAAACCAATAAACACATACAAAAACTAAAAAACTAAAACTAAAAACAAAAAAACCAAAAACCAAAAAAAACGACATAAAAAAATAAAAAATAAACTACATAAAAACATAAACTAACCAAAAAAAAAACAAATAAAGAACCTATTAAAACAAAAAAAAAAAAAAAAACACCTAAAAAAAAAAAAAAAACAAAAAACAAAAATACAAAAAATTAAAAAACTAAAAAATAAATAGACAAAAACAAAAAAAGAAATAACAACAACTACAAACAAAAACACTAACAAAACCTAACAAATAACTAACCCCAAAAAACAACACACAACAATACACAAACAAAAAAAAAAAACTAACTAAAAACAAACACCATACTAAAAATAACAAATAAATAAAAACCATAAAAAAACTAAAAAAAGAACACTAATACCTAACAAAAAACACAAAAAAAAAAAACAGAAGCAAGCTAAACAAAAAAAAAACAAAATGAAAACAAAATCTAAAAAAAAAAATACAAACAACTAACAAAAACTACAAAAAAAAAACAAAAAAACAAAATAAGAAGAACTAAAAAAAAATAATAAAAAAAACAAAAACACAAACAAAACTACAAAAACTAAAAACAAATACTACAAAAAAAAAAAAAAAAAAAAAACAAAAAAAAAAAAAAAACTAACCAAAACCAAAAAAAAAACAAAAACAATAAAAACAAACAACACAAAAAACTAAAAAAAAATATACTAAACAAAACCCAAAGTTAAACAATACACACACCCCTACTAAACTACCCAACAAAACTACCTATAAACTACAAAAAACAAAACAAAGCAGCTACCTAACTAAAACAAACACAACAGACTAACAAAAATAAACCACTAAACACAAAAAAAACACCAAAAAAAAAACTAACACAACCTACCAAACTAACCAATAATCCAAACACTACACCTAATAAACAACTAAACAATAAAACACTACTAAAAAAAACCTAAATAGAAACAAACACAAAAAATCACAAAACAAACTACAAAAACTCAACAAAACTAAACTACTAAAAAACAAAAAAAAAAAAAAACAAAACTAAAAAAAAAAAACTAAACCTAAAACACAAGAAGCAGAAAAAACTAACACACCAAAAAAATAAAACCTACAAAAAAAAAACAAACTACAACTAACTAACTAAAAACTAAATAAAAAAATACTAAACTAAAAATATATCAACAAAAACTACCATAAAAAAAAAAAAATACCAAATACACAAGAAAATACACTAATACCGAAAAACTAACCAAAAAACAACCCACACTACAAAAAAAAAAACCCACCTAAAACAAATTAATATAAAACAAAACAAACAACAAAAAATACTAAGATATACACTACTAACACTAAACACAACTAAAAAAACCCCTAAAAAACAACCTACCTAACAAACAAAAAAACAAAAAAACAACTCAACACAACTACAAGACTAAAAAAAAAAATATAAACACTAAAAAAACAATAACACAACCAAAACTAAAAAAAAAAATACAACAAAGAACCTAAAATAAATGAACAACAAACAACAACAAAAACCACAAACAACAAACTAAAACAAAACACAATACCAAAAACCAAAAACAAAACCTAAACTAAACTAACTACCCACAAACATACCAAATAACAACTAACATACCGCTAAAAAAACAAAAAAAAACAAAACAACATAAAAAACACAACAAAAAACTAACAAAAAAAACTAACTAAAAAAAAAACAACAAAAACTAACGAAACAACAACAACCAAAACTAAAACAACAAACAAAAAAAAACAACCTAACTACAAAAAATAAAAACGTAAACTAAAGGCTAACTAAACCAACACAACACAAAAAACCATACAACAACAATCAATAAACACAAACAACAAAAACAAACAAAAAAAAAAAAAAATAAAAAACTACCCCTAACCACAACAACTAACACCACCAACACAAAACTAACAACAAGACAAAACACCCAACCATACCAAAAACAAACCCACAACATACAAAAAACAACTAAAACTAAAATACAAAACAAAACAAAAACAAAACAAACTACCACTAAAAATAACCAAAACCTAACTAAAAAACCTAAACAAAGACTAAAATAACAACAACAAAAAAAAAAAAAAACAAAACTACAGTAAACAACTACAAAATAAACAGAAAACCATAACACCACATAGACAACCTAAAAACTAAACAATAAAACAATCAAATAAACAACAAAAAACCAAACACACCAAAAAAAAAAAAAATAAACAACACTAAAACAAAACCCAAACTAAGAAAAACATAAGAACACTACCCAAAAAAAAAAAAACAAAAACTATACAAAAAACCCAAAAAATTAAAAACCAAAAACATACTAAACACTAAACATAAACCAACCTAACAAAACACATTAAACCTACCCTAAAAAAACACCAATAAACCCACCTAAAACAAAAAAAACAAAAGAATAAAACACAAAACTAAACCAAACTAAAAACAATAAACCTACAAAAAACACACATACAAAAAGCTTGAAAACCAGAAAAACCACACAAACTAAATCAACCAAAAAACAACCATCGAACTAACTAAAACACAACAAAAACTAAAAACACCAACCACAGCAAAACCACTAACAACTAAAACAACCTACACACCACAAAACCAAATAAACACACCTTACAAATACAACAAAACCACACTAACACAAAAACTAATACATACAAAATACCCTACACAAAATAGCTAACAAAAACCCAACAAAAAAAACTACTCTACAAAACAAGTACAAACAAACACAACCTACAAAAACACTAACACTAACAACTAAAAACAAACCAAACACATATAAACCCAATAAAAAACAACCCACAAAACACACAAAACAAAACTACAAAAACACAATACAACTAACACTAAAAAAAGAAACACAAAAACAAACCACCAACTACCAAATAACAACTAACCAACAAAAAACCAGACTACCAAAAATCTAAAAACAAAAATACAAACTACCCAACAAACAAAAAAAAACCATGAACACACAATAATAACTAACCAATAAATAAACAACATACTAAAAATACCACCAAAAATACCCTAATAAAACAAACTAACCACCCTAAAAAAGAAAAACAAAACTAAACCTAACACACAAACAACACAAAAAAACAAAACAACATAACCACTAATAAAAAACAAGGTACAAACCAACAACATACAAAAACTAAACAATACTACACCAAAAAAAAAACATAAACCAACTAACCTAAAAAAAAAAAATAACAAAACACATACACAAAAAACTACCAACAACACATACAACCAAACTAAACAACAAACAGAAAATAACACCACAATACAAAAAAAACCTAAACAACAAAAATACCAAAAACCGAACATCAAAAGTAAAAAGAAATCATACAAAAAAACAAAAAACACACAAACACTACTAATTATATAAACACCAAACCACAACTAAACAAACAACACTAAACTAAAAAAAACAACCACCTAACTACCACAAACCTACCAACATCTATATAACAACAACTACCACCTAAACACCAAACTAACCACTAAGCAAAAAAAAGCAAACCCAAAAAAAAAGCACTACCAAACCAACAACCCAAAAAACAAAACTACAACCAAACGAACAAACTAACAAACAAAAAACACTACAATACCAAAACAAACAAACTACAAAAAAACCAAAAACAAAAAAATAAAATACCACAAAAACCTACAACACACATACAAAAACACAAAGACCTACAATCACAAAACAACCAAAGCAAAATAACAAAAAAAACAACTAAAACTAAAAACCAAAAACTAAACTACAAAACAACAAAAAACCACCAACAAACCACCAAAAACAGCACTAAAACAGATAAAAGAAACAAACCAATAAAAAACACTAACCACAACAAAACAACTACAAAAAACAACCCAACACACAAAAACCAAACCTAAACCAAAATACCCAAAAACAAGACAAAAACCGCTAAACAAACAACCTTAAATAAACCTAACCAACTTCAAAACACACCAAAAACAACAAACAACAAACACTATAAAAAAAACGAAATAAAGCAAAAAACTCTAAACCAACTACCCCATAAAAACAAAGCTAAAACCCTACATACTAACAGAAACAAAAAAAACAACATAACAACAGAACTAACTAAAAAACTAAAACAAACAAATAACAACCACAAAACTAAACCACATACACAAAATAAACAAATAAACACTACCTACAAAAAACACCAACTAACCAAAACTAAACAAAAAACAAAAACATCAAAACTATACAACAAACACAAATACAACCAAACAAACAAACCCAATATAAACTACAACAACACTCAAAAAAAGAACAAAAACAAAAAACAAAAAAATCAATACGAATAAGAACAACAACCAACAAAATACTACAAAAACAAAAATCTACTAAACAAAACACAAACAACAATACAAAAAAAAACACAAAACTAAAAAAAAAAAACTAAAACTACCAAAATAAAGAACATAAAAACACCACTACCAAACAAAAAACACAAAACCAAAACACAACAAAACCAACAAAAAAACTACCCTACTAACCACAAGAACCACAACTATACAGAACACAAAAACTAATAAAACACCTAACAACCAAACAAAAAACCTACCAGCCTAAAACTAACACACACACAAAAACGCAACAACAACAACTAAAAACAATAACAAAACAAAAAAAACACCAACTAAACAAATACACTAACAAAAAAAACAAACAACATATAACTAACAAACACTAACCACTACAAAGACCCCTAAACAAAATAAAAAAAAAAGAACCAATACTGTAGAAAAAAAAAAACTACCCTTTACGAAAAAAGAACAAACTACAAAGACCAAAAAAAACCACATACTTAACACCACCAAAAAAACAAACATACACAACCAACACAACTAAAAACTACAAACTCACCTAAAACAACCAAACGACCACACAAATAAACACTAAACCAAAACAAATAAACACCTACAAAAAAACACAAAACACACTACAAAAAAACAAAATACCCACATACACCTACCCCGCCAACTACCCGAAAAACTACAAACACCCACACAACAAAAACCCCACCCAAACAACTAAACAAAAACAAACAAAATAATCAACCAAAACAAAAACAAAAACCTAAGACCCAAACAAACTAAAACAAACACACCAACAAAACAACAACACAAGCTAAACCCCACTACATAGCAAACTAACAACCCAACAAACACTAACAACCTACAACCTAACATAACCTAAACAACTACCATAAAACAACCACACAAAACCCCAATAACAACTAAAAACACACACCCTAATACACTACGTAAACCAACACAAAACCAAACAAAAATAATAAACAAACTACTAACATACAAATAACCACAACTAAAACACACATAAAAAACAACAACCACATAATAAAACTAACAAAACACAAACAAACAATAATACCGACACAACAAAAACATATTACAAAAAAACCAAAATCTACAGCTAGCCTACCAACACTAACAAGAAACAACAACCAAACTACACCAAAACCAAAAAAAAACCCAAGTACTAAACAAACTAAACAAAGCTAAAAATAAATAAAAAACCTCATACAAACATAACACCAAGATAACCACAACCAAAATAAAAAAAACAAACACACCCACTACACAACAGGAACTAAACCTACAATAGAACCAAAACAAAAAACAAACACACACTAAAAACTACCACTGACAAAACTAACCAACCAAAATAAACAACAACCACCAAAACTATCTAATCTACTAACAACCCACTAACTAAAACACATACCAACAAAAACACCACCAGAGGATACCACCAACAAGACCACAAACACCTAAAAATTTAAAACTAACTAAACTAGAAATGAAAAAACACACCCACCAAAACACTTTAACCAACAATAACCATAACTACAAAGCTAACAAACCACCTAAACTAATAACCTACCACCACAACTAAATAAAAACCAAAACACAAATCTAACACAACTACTAAACACACTAACCCCAACAAAACCACCAAACAACTAACAAAACACAAACAACAGCTAACCCACAAACCACAAACCAACCAAACCCAAAACAACAACAAATACACTACAGAGAAGGCCGCAAAAAACAAAAACAAAAAAGAACAACAACATTACAAACACAAACCAAAAATCTATAATGACACACAAACAAACTAAAAAACCACAACTACTAAAATACAAAATAAACTACAAAAAAAAACAAACGGACTAGAACCACAAACACCGTACAAAAAAGCACCTATAACACAACCCTACCAACTCACACTAAACTATACTAATACAAAAAAAAAAAGCAAGTAAAAAACTAGCTAAACAACAAAAACAACAAGCCTAACGACAAACAAAACACTTCCAACAACACAACAACCGACCAACATAAACACACTACTACAACAAACAACCAAAAAAAAAATAACCCAAACAAAAATACACCCATAAAAACAATACATAACAAAACCAACACTAACAAAAAACCTACATAACAACTACACCCAAAACCAAAAAATACCAACACAAAACTACCAAAACAAAACAACTAAAACTAACTACTAACAAATAAAACCAAATCAACAAAACTAAAACTAACTACAAAAGACAACTAAGATAAAAGCTAAAACTACATAAACACCTAATAACAACACAAAAAACTAAAAAAATAAGTAACCAAACAACAAAATACCAAACACAAACACAAAACTAACAAAAAAAATACCTACACACAACCAACAAAAAGAATAATAAATAACTACAACATATAAAAAAAAAAAAACAACAACTCCAAACAAACATAACAACAAACCGCACTACACACAAAACAACCAAAAAGACACTAAAATAAAAAAAAAACAAAAACACAAACAAACTAAAAAAACACTACCCTAAAAACCTAAAAAGAAAACATGAACAAACAAATACTACAAAAACACTACAAACAAACAAACAACATAACACGAACTAAAAGATACAGTAACAAACACCTAGAACAACTAACCACTAACGACTAAATAAAAAAACCACAAAAAAAAAAAAACTACAAACAAACAACAGAAGAACAAAACAACCCACAAAAAACACTAACCTAACAACAAAAAACACAACTACACACCTACACCAAAAACAAAAACATACAAAACCCACAAAAAACAAAACCAAACACTACCTAACTAAAAAAAAAAACACCTAACCAACATACTACACACAAACACTAAAACCGAAAAACTAACATACACCTACTAAAAATAATAAAAACCAAAGACAAAACAAAAACAAACCAACAAAACACACTAATAAAGTAAAAACACCGAAACTAACCACAAAACCGACCAACCAACTACCAACAAACCTACAACTAAAACTAACCTAACAAACAAACCACTACAATAAACTAACACTAACAAAACAACCACATAAAAAAAAACACACTAACAACTAAAGAACACCACACAATAAAACACAACACAACACGCTTAACACAAAACAAACAAAACCCTACTAAAACTAAAAACAAAAAAAAAACACAAAAACTATAAACCACACTAACAATACCAACCTACAAAACAACACAACCAACACAACTACAAAAAAAACAACTAACAAATAACAAACCTACACAACAAAAAACATATACACAAGACAAAACTACCAAACCACACCAAAAACAAATGAACCAATAAAAACACAAACCTAAAAAAAAAAACAACTAAACAAACTGACTACACACTAAACCCCAACAAAAGAACCACACTAAACACACTACAAAACTAACCTACAACAAAAAAAGCAAACAAACATAAAAAAAAAAACCAAAAAAAGACACCACCAAAAAAACAAACCACTAAACAAAAATAGAACCCATAAACAACAAACAACACACACAAAACAACTAAATAAAAACTACATCCACAATAAAAACCAAACAACACCTAAAACAAATACATACTAAAACAGACCAAGAAACTACAAAATAAATAACAACACTACAAAATAAACAAAAAAACAAACACAGTACAACACCCAAAAAACCAAACCCAACAAAAAGATACACACCACCCTAACAAACCAAAAACAAAAACAAACAAACCACACTAAACAAACAAAAGACAGCACACAACAACAAACCAACACTAAAACAACATAACTAAGCAAAAAAACTAACAACACAACACAAAACTAAAAAAAATCACACTACAAGCACGACTACTAAGAAAAGCGAACACTAATAAAAACCTAACTAACTCAACGGTACTACAGGCTAAAACCAAAAACAACCATAAAATACAAAAAAAAAAAACAAACAAACACCCAAACGACTAACACCAAAACAAACTAAAAAAAAACAAACACTAAACATCTACAACAAACCACAAATAAAACAACAATACAAAAAAAATAAAAAACCACAACAAAAAAAACACACCCAAAACAAAAGTAGGACTACAACAAAAAAACCACTAAAAAAACACACTATGGAAAAACAGATGAACGACACAATACAACAACACAAAACAAAAAGACAAACAAAAAATTGACAAAAAGAAACAACAGGTTAACAAACTACAAACAACTAAAACAACAACAACACAAAACACTACACGAACAACTAATACAAAAAAAAGTTACAAAAAGACACAAAACAGAAACCGCTACCTAGACCAAACACACCAACTAACAACACTAAAAACAACAACAAACAACACCTAAAAATAAAACAACAACAAAAACATCACAACAAAATACCCACCTAAAACACTAAAAACAAAGCCACAATATACCTAAACGACAATCTACATACAATACCACTAACTACAAAAAAAAAACAAAACAAAACACTTAAAATACCCTAAAACAAACTAAACCTATGACAATCTACCAACCAACAAACACAAACAAAAAAACAACAAGCAACAAACACCTAAAAACCAACAACCCAACAAACAAAACAACTAACAACTAACAACAAATAATACCACAAAAACAAAGTAACAAAAAACTCAATCAATAAAGAACCACCCACTAATAAGATAACAACGTAAACTACACAAAAAAACTACAAACCAAACAAAAAACAACAAGCAACTACACTAACAACACAAAAAAACTACAACAACTAAACTAAACCAGAAACAAAAAACCAACCAAAAACAAACCAAAATCACATAACAAACAACAACATACCCCACTACCCTACACAACAATAAGCAAACAAAAAACAACATACCAATAACTAAACAACAACCAAACTAAAAAAGAAAAACTACACAACCAAAAAAACAAAACACCACCACAAATACCCACACACAACATAACAAACAATAAAAAAACAACTAACAACAAACACCATAACAACGTACACCAGAACACCACTAACCTAAAACTACCATAACGTACAAAACCAAAAAAAAACAACCTAAAACAACACTAAAACTGAACCTAACACAAAACAACAAAAAACAACTACACAAAAACTATCAAAAATAAACCTATAAAACATAACAAAAAACCAACTAAAGCAAGAAAATTACAAAAAACTACCTAACACAAAAAAAAACTAACACAACAAACTCACAATACCCTAAAAAAACACTACTAACACTAAACAAAAACGAACTACTAACACAAAACAAAAACTAACACACAAATAAACTAACACAAACTAACATAAAACAAACAAAAATTAAAACAATACAATAACTAAAACAAATCCCAATCTAAACACTAACAAAAAACAAGATAACCAACCCAACAAACACCCTAACAACCAACCGCAAACACCAACACGCAATACACCAAAATAACAAAAACCTCTAACAAAACAACAAACAGAAAATACAAACACAACAGACGAAGCTAACACATATAATTACCAAAAAAAAACACTAAAAAAAAAAAACAACCACCAAACAGTTAAAAACAAAAAACTAACCCACCAAAAAAGCAAATAAACAACACTAACTAACCAAACTAAACAAAAAACACTAAACAACACACAATAAAACAAACAGAACACACAAAAATAACTACACACACCACAAAACACTAACTACTAAAAAAAAAAAAACCTAAACCTAAAAATAGAACAACACCAAAACCAACTACCCAAAAACAAACACAAACGACCAACAACCTAAAAAACTACCAGAACAACAAACCAAAAATAACAACCGCTAACCAACCAAAAACTAACAACATACCTACAAAAACTACAATAAAAAAACACAAACTACCAAAAACATAAAAACGAAAAACAACAACAAATCTACACTAAAAACGAAATAAATCTACCCTAACGACACTAACGCTAAAACTACAACAAACACTAAAAACCCAAACAAAAAAACGAAAAAAATAAAAAAAAAAAAACAAACAACAAAAACAAAAAAACAAAAAATAACTATAACAAATCTAAAAAAACTAAAACTAAAAAGAACTAACTAAACAACCAAAAACGACGACCCCCTAAAACAAAAAACACAACAAAAAAGCACATAATACCACACCAAAACAAATCAAACAAACACACCTACAACTAGCAGCAAAACAAAAAAATAACAAACTAACACAACACTACAAAAACAAACCAACACAACAAATAAAGAAACCAAAAAAAAACGAAAACACAACAACAACCCACAACACATCTATTACAAAAAACCCACCAACCCAAAACAACACCTAAAACTACCATAGACTAAAAATAACACAACAAACACAAAACTAAACCATAAAACAAAATCTACAACCACAAAAAAAACACAAAAAACAAAAAGTACAACCCCACATAAACCAACTAAAAACAGCACTACAGAAAACTAACAAAATAACAAAAAAAAAAACAAAACAAACAACAAATCTACAACACACTAAAAACAAAAACCAACAACCCCAAAAACAACCCTAAAAATAAAAAAACAAAAAAAATACCCTAACACAACAAGAAACAACAACACACTACTTATAACCCCAACTAATCTACAAAACTAAATTAACAAACTACCACAAAAACTATAACACCCAAAAAACACTACAAAAACACAAAACTACAAGATAAAAACAAAAAAAAAACAAACCCAAAAAAACCACAAACAACAAAAAACATACCCAAAACAAACCAAACAAAAAACCAGTACACAAATAAAAAAAAACACTAAAACAATACCCACTACACACAAACCTAAAAAAACAAAAATACTCAACAACTATAAACAAAAACTAAACAAACAACACAACAAAAAAACCCAACCACAACACAACAACAACAACAAAACAAAACAAGACTACTAATTACCTACCCTACAAAAACAAAACAGCCAAACAAAACACAAACACAACAAACTACACACCCTACACATACTACTAACAACAAAAACACAACACAATAAAAACTACACTAACAAACCAAACACAAACTAACAAACACAACAAGAACCTAAAAAAAAAAAAATAACAACTACCACCTAACTACATACAACACGTAACTAAAAACAAACAAACCCTAACTAAAAACCCTAACAAACAAAACTAAAAAAACAACACCTAAAAATAACCACATACTATAACCACAAACAACAACACAAACAACAAAAATACACGTAACTAAAAAAAACAAAAAACTAAACCAAAACAAAATCAACCTACAAAAAAAAAACAAACAACAAAACCAAAAAACACTACAAAATAAAATCACACAAACTAACCAACACACAAAAACACGACACAAAACTTATTAACTAACCAACAACCAAAAAAAACACTAATTACAACAAAAATAGCAAAGCCAAAAAACCAAAATACAAAAACTTAACACAACTACACAAAACTACAAAAAACAAAATATATAACAATCAAAACCTAAAACCTAACAAAAAACAAAAACAAAAATATCACACAATACAAAAACAAAGAAAAAACCCAAAACAAACCGCTAACAAAAACTAAAAACAAAGACCTAAAAAAGCTAAAGAACATAACAAAATAAACACAAAACAAAGTAAACCAACACAAACTACCTAAAAACACTAAAACTACAAATCTACAACAAAAAAAACTAAAAACACTAAAAACAAAACCTAAAAAACAAAACAACGACAAACAACAAACAATAAAACTAACACAAACCACTAATAAAAAACAAAGAAAACACTAGCAGTACTAACAATGTACTAGGCATTACGAAACTATAGGCACTAACACTACGAAAGACTTAGGCTATTTTCTTCAATCTTCTCAGCGTACTTAAAATCTTCACTACAGCAAGACCAATGTAAAACCTAACAGAAAAAATAATTGTAAAGTCTTCTACAAAAAGCCCAACAATCCTCCATAAATCATGATGTTTACTTGTCAACCTCATGTTTCTTACATCTTGAGCTTCTTGAACACCAGAGGATGTTCCAAACACTTTACAACCTTTTAACTTCAACTTTGATTAGCTGTCCACTTTTCAACAACGACAGCACAAATACCCAACAAGTTGGCTATGTATTTTTAGCAAACTACAAGCCATAAACGGATTTGATATTTCTTTTTACTAAGTAGCCCTTTGCTCTGGAATAGCCAATGCTTCAATTGCTATATGACATGGTGCAAAACTGATAACCATATAGTGTTTTTAGTAAACTACCAACTAATAACGGATTTGAGATGGCTTTACCAAGGACCGTTTGCTATTGGACTAGCCAACTCTTATTACTGTAAAGCATGGTGAGTTGAGAACCATATAGTTTTTGGCAAACTAAATCAGCGTAAACAGATTGAAAAGTCTTTACCAAAAGCCGTTTACTTCTGGACTAGCCAGTTCTTGATGTCTGTTAGACATGTAAACCTGATGACCATTTGATTTGTGGTCAGAAAACTAACTCTCAAAGGATCCCCCCTTCTACGCACCACTTGGTTCCTAAACCTCATTTAAATCTGCTTTTGAATGAATCTAAGCAGAGTATAAGCATCTTCACTTGCAGTCCCAGCTACTAACCTTAAAGAAAGCATTCTTTCAAGAGTTTCTTTTGTGAGTGGATACTTCCTTTCTGCAAGAATATGAATCTCAGTACCATCTTCTAGTACAAGGTATAATACCACAGAAATTCATACAAATCCCAAGCTTTAAATTCCATCTTTCTTGATTGTGCAGAGGTCATCTTCTTCATTTGCAGTCAAACATGGTCTTAAATCTCCCCAAAAACTAGATCATCACCTTTTGGAGTAGTTTGTTTCAAATCTTTTCATCACCAATTATATAACCCTCAAGATCTAGCCAGCACTATCAAACCTTGTCACCATTTAGAACAAGGAATTTAATCCACACAAAACTCTCCATCAGATCTAAAGATTCTGTAGTAGATGCACTCTGCTCCATGTCTGTTAAACTCATAGAATTTTGATTCCCAATTAATAATTAGAAACCTCTTCTTCAGGACTTCATAATCTATTATTCCTTCTTCATCAGGAACTATCATAAGAAAAGCTTTTAGTTGTTCTTCCTCTTCAAGATCAGAATATGTCTTTTGCCTTTTAGACTTCTTTATAGCTTTCATCTTAAGTCTTCTGTCTGGTCTTTTGCTGTAATATCTTCATGTCCTTCTTGCTTAACTTCAACTTTAGTACTGTCAGGTTCTTTAAGAACCTTCTCCTTATTTGAAGTATCTTCATCAGTTTCCTTCTCATTCATGACATCTTATCAATTCTCTCTTTAGCAAACCAATAGAACAAAATCTAGAACAAGACTCTTTTTTTCTTCATACTAACCAATTTGATTTCTATCCAAATGACTTTGCTTTCAGCTGAGAGTGTTTGTAACCACCCATGTTCTTCAGATATGTCATCATCAAATTCATTAAATGAGATTTAGTTAGTGGTCTACTTCTAATCTCAACAAATCTTTGTGCAGCTCTGAATTTTCTTTGAGCAGCAATTGTTTCAGCCAAGAACTTTGCTCTTTCTTCAATTGTATACGCCTCTCTTTCTTCCTGTTGAAGCTTGGCTGCAAACAATGTATCAACATCAATCCCTGCTTGAACTTAATCATACATCTCAGCTATAGTAGCCTTAGATGCTTCTTTTTCCTTTTGTCTTTCCCTTTCCACCTCTGCTTGCAAGTCTACTTGTAACTGTCTGGCAATTTCTGCATCTCTTGTAATCTGAGCAGCATCAAAATCACTTCTAGTATTCTATAGTCCATCTTCTGTGGCTCGGCTCAGGTTCTTCTAAGACACTTTTGCCTTTGTCTTTAGGATCAATAGTTGGAAGTGGCTTCAGGGTTAAGATTGATCTTTCTGGTCTTGATGAATCTTTAATATCTTTAAATGACACTCCTTTTTCCTTAGCTTTCTCTTCTTTCATCTTAATCAATGTTAGCCCAGTGTGAATATCTACATCATCAAATATACTTGTTGTTGTAGGAGGAGTTCTAAGGCTCTAACATCACTATCTTCTAGGCCTAGGCCGCATCAATAATCGGTCTAGCAAGTACTAACTTCTGGTCTAGCAAACGAACTATTTTCTTCACATTTCCACTTATCACCACTACGCTTTCTTCAACAACTTTGTATCACCAGTCAACTTAACCTCCTTAGTTTCCACACTTTGTTGCCTCCCCTCACTCAAAGCTTCTCATTGCCATGTACTCCATAACCATGAGCTTGATCATCAAAGACGTACTGTCAGCTAAAGTGTGATTCAAGGTGGGACATTTTCCTCCCCTGTTTGGATACATACTCCTTCTTTCCAAATCTATTCTTCATGGATAACTTGTGCACACTCTTTAACCATGCCCTGTGGTGTGAGATGCATGCTGTTCTTTTTTTTTTCCAACTTCTTGATTTAGATTTTAATGCCACTGATCTCTCAAGCTTGTGCATCCTTAATAACTCCAAGGCAAGAACCTGTTTGACAAGTTAGTACATAAAATAAGATAATTCCTGTAGGTTCAGGTACCCTCAGCGCTGACAAATGTGTGACCACCTGAAAAGACTATCATGAGGTAACTGAACCTAATCCCCTACATTCCCATATGTCCCTCTAAAGTAATCTCTAAGTCTTGGGTAGTGGCATGGCTGATGATGTTTCAGGGGGTTGGTCTCCCTGTACATAGGGTGAGATATCGAGAGGGTGTGTGGGTGAGATCAGTAGGTTCTCCTGAACCTTCACCCTCAGCTACATGTGTCAACATGTTGGGAAATAGAGGTGTTATTTTTCTTGAAAATTTT
Source organism: Tanacetum coccineum (assembly GCA_026074375.1). Lineage (NCBI taxonomy): Eukaryota > Viridiplantae > Streptophyta > Magnoliopsida > Asterales > Asteraceae > Tanacetum > Tanacetum coccineum. The sequence goes on from BQNB010049808.1 coordinate 35,528, forward strand.
AGTCCTTTCCTAGACATATTTGTGAAAACTTTTAGATTGTGATCGGGTGTAGGATAAACATCATTAAAAGGCTCACCAAGCTTAATTTGATTATTTAGAAACACCATTAAAACCTTGGATACATAAGAAATTTCTTTTTAGTATTATCTAAGTTCCTCAACATACAACAAAAATAAGTTTAGAAAAGTTAAACTTTTGATTAGTCGCCAGACATATAACAGCTGAAGCAATATTTGTGGAAAACTCATTACAGCTGGTAGATTTTGAGCTTAAACAATGTAAAATGGTATGTATCATAAACTTCTGTTGAGGAGAAAATATAGCTTTTTGAAAAATTAGCTTATTAAAATCACCCTCATAACCTATCAATGCAAGGTTTTAAAAAATAGCTTCATTTGTTAGGCAAGCAGTACCATCAGCATCATTAAAAAGAAGAGAACTTCTTATTGATGCCTCTGTTACTACTACTGCCTTGCTATCAACAGTAGCATTAATCTGCTTCACATCATTGACTGTTTAGGAACTGACAGTGTTCTAAAACTATTCAATGTAGGAAGTATAGATAGTCGGACTTACAGTGAGAGCATGATGAATCGAACTGGAAGCAAGAAAGTCAACTATTTATGAAAATGGTGAGGTAAACTGAATTGAGAGAGTTGGTGAGAATAAAAACAGAAAGAGAGATGTGTGATAAAAACAGACAGAGTGATTTAGTGAGAAAAAGAATTGAGAGAATTTGTGAGTTAAAAACAGAAAGAGAGTTGTGTGAGATAAAAACAGATAGAGTGATTTGGTGAGAAAAAGAATTGAGAGAAGTTGTGAGCTAAAAAACAGAAAGAGAGTTGAATATATTAAAAACAGACAAAAAGAATTATGAGCTAAAAGAATTGAGAGAAAGCAAAAACAGACAGAGAGAATTATGAGCTAAAAGAATTGAGAGAAAGCAAAAACAGACAGAGAGAATTGTGAGCTAAAAGAATTGAGAGAAAGCAAAAATAGATAGAGAGTTTTTGTGAGTCAAAATGTTAATTTGATGATGGAAAAGTTGTTTGGAATGGAATTGGAGTTAATGCTGGTAACTCAAAGTTAATGCTGCCAGGCATAACTTACTACTGCTGGGCGAAGTTAATGCTGCTAGGCTTAAACTTACTACTGCTGTTATAAGTTAATGCTGCTAGGCATAAACTTACTACTGCTGTTGAAAGTTAATGCTGCTAGGCATAACTTACAACTGTTGGTGAACGTTAATGCTGTTGAGGGTAGTTTCATAAATACTTCGATTAAGGGTTTCATTCAATCATTTAATCGATTTCAATCTTTCATATACTCTCTAATCATAAACCCTAACTCAATTTCATCATTTATCATCAAAACCCAACACAATGACGACCCTACAATTTGCTGATACTCACAATTTAGTCGCGTTTTTGGCTAAACCCGCTGAAAGTGAGGGGTTTGAACAAATTATTGATTTTCTGAATGCACACACCATAAAGTATGCTTTAACCGTTAATCCCACTATATATACTTCATGTATTAAACAATTTTGGGCCACTGTCAAGGTGAAAACGGTCAATGGGGAACAACAGTTGCAAGCCCTAGTGGATAGAAAGAAGATCATCATAACTGAAGCAACTGTAAGAAGAGATCTTCAACTGGAAGATGCTGATGGTATTGATTGTCTACCAAATGGTACAATTTTTGAACAGCTTACACTCATGAGGTATGAAAAAATTTCACAGAAGCTTACTTTCTATAAGGCATTCTTCTCTCCCCAATGGAAATTTCTTATCCATACTATTTTGCAATGCCTAAGTGCTAAGACTACTGCATGGAATGAATTTAGTGGCACTATGGCCTCTGCAATTATCTGCCTAGCTACAAACTAAAAGTTCAACTTTTCCAAGTATATTTTTAAAAGCATGGTGAAGAACTTAGATAATGCTGTCAAATTCTTGATGTATCCAAGATTTGTACAAGTCTTGTTGAATAATCAACTAGAAGGGATGGCAACTCACAACATGATTTATATTGCACCCTCACACACAAAGAAGATTTTTGCTAACATGAGAAGGCAAAGAAAAGACTTTTCTGGTAGAGTAACACCATTATTTCCAACCATGGTGGTTCAATCTCAAGAAGAAATGGGTGAAGGTTCAGCAATGCCAATTGATCCTCATCACACACCCATCATCATTTCAACCCTAGAGGAAACAAAAATCAAGAAGGCCTAAGGACAAGGACACTCAGGTACCTCAGTCTAGCGTTCCTAGTGATCCTACAAATGTAGCAGATGAGGCTGTCACTGAGGCGCCTAGTGTGAAACTTAAGGAATTGATGGATTTTTGTACCAAACTACAACAAAGAGTGCTTGACCTGGAGAACACAAAGACTGCTCAAGGTCAGGAGATTACAAGTTTAAAGAAGAGAGTCAAGAAGTTAGAGAAGAAAGGAGGGTCAAGAACTCATAAGCTCAAAAGATTATACAAGGTTGGTAGATCTGCAAGAGTAGTTTCCTTTGAAGAAGCTAGTTTGGATGATCAGGAGGATGCATCCAAACAGGGGAGGAAAATTGATGATATTGATAAAGATACGGAGATTACATTAGTTGATGAAACTCAGGGGAAGTATGGAGATGAAGATATGTTTGGGGTAAATAACTTAGATGGTGATGAGGTGGTTGTTGAAAGTGAAGTTACTGATAAAGCTGGTGAGAAGAGAAATATTGTTGAGGAAGCAGTTGTTGTGACTGATGCTGTTACAATTCCAGTTAGTGTTGCTACAATAACTAATGTTGAACTTACTTTGGCTCAAACACTGACAGAGTTGAAGAGTGCAAGACCCAAGACAAAAGGGGTTGTTATGCAAGAGCCAAGTGAATCAACTCCAACAATATCTTTACAACTACCATCACAGGTTAAGGGTCAAGGTTCAAAGGATAAGGGTAAAGCAAAGATGATAGAACCAGAGAAGCCCTTGAAGAAGAAAGATCAGATTAAGTTTAATAAAGAAGAAGCTTTAAGGATACAAGAAAAGTTTGATGAAGAAGATAGGCTTGCAAGGGAGAAAGCTCAACAAGTAGAAGAAGCCAACATTGCTTGGGATGACATTCAAGCAAAGATAGATGCTGACTATCAACTGGCTGAAAGATTGCAGGCACAAGAACAACAGGAGTTGACAATTAAAGAGAAGTCTACTTTGTTTGTACAACTTTTAGAGAAAAGAAAGAAGCACTTTGCTGCTAAAAGAGCAGAAGAAATGAGAAATAGACCACCTACAAGAGCTCAACAAAAGAGTATTATGTGTACTTACCTGAAGAATATGGTAGGATGGAAGCCCAAAGACTTAAAGAACAAGTCCTTTGCCAATATTCAAGAATTATTTGACAAAGCTTTCAAGAGGGTAAACACCTTTGTTGACTTCAGAACAGAGTTGGTGGAAGGCACTGAAATAGAAGAAAGTTCCAAGAAAGCAGAAGTAATGGAAGAAAGCAGTTCAAAAAGAGCAGGAGATGAGCTAGAACAAGAGAATGCAAAGAAGCAGAAGGTGGATGATGATTAGGAAGCAGCTAAGATGAAAGAGATTATGAAAATTGTTCCTGATGAAGAGGAAGTAGCAGCTGATGCTATACCTTTAGCCACTAAACCTCCAAGCATTATTGACTAGAAGATTGTTAAAGAAGAAAAGATCAGCTACTATCAAATTATAAGAGCTGATGGAAGTTCAAGGAGGTACTCAGCCTTCATTCAGATGCTTAGAAACTTTGACAGGGAAGATTTGGAAACTCTGTGGAAATTGGTTAAAGCTAAGCATGGGTATACAAGGCCAGAGGAGGGCTATGAGAGAGTGATATGGGGTGATCTAAAGACAATGTTTGAACATCATATAGAAGATGTGGCGTGGAGGAATCTACGGGAAAGCAAAGTGTTGGTTTGGAAGCTATTTGATTCCTGTGGAGTACACTTTGTGAGGTTTCAAAATCTGCATGTCTTTATGTTGGTAGAGAAGAGATATCCCCTTACACCCGCTACAATAACAGATATGCTGAATAAGAAGCTGCAAGCTGGTCATTTGAATGAAATGTGTTATCAGCTTCTTAAGCTCATCACAAAGCAACTCAAGAATCATTGAAGTGTTTGGAAGCATCCTCATGGTGATTGATGAAGCTTTTAATGAAGAAACTTGATGATTTTGAAGATAAATATCAAGTTTAAGGGAGGATTATTGGGATTAAAAGACTTCTTGATGATCTTATAGTTACTGCTGCTAAGGTATTAGTTACTGCTGCTAAGCATAAATTAGTGCTGTTAGTAATCTTAATGAAAAATGTGCTAAGTAGTTAGTACTGCTAGTGTAAGTTACTACTGCTAGTTACTACTAGTAGTGTAACTTAGTACTACTAGTATATGTTAGTACTGCTAGAGTAAAGTTAGTACTGCTGGTGAAGATTGAAGAAAATATTCTAAGTAGTTACTACTGCTTGTACACAGTTAATGCTGCTGGTGTATAAGTTACTACTGCTAGTGTTCAGAGTTAATGCTGCTGGTACAAAGTTACAACTGCTGAAAGATTACAACTGCTAAAAGGATAAAGACTACTCAGAAAAGATAAAGATTGCTTAAATATCAAGATTACTTATTTGATAAGGATTGTTATTTATAGAATTGATCTTTAAGAATATTCTAAGTTTTTGTAATATATTGTAAATCGACTAGGACTCCTTAGTGTATAAAAGGAGGTCCTAGGGTATAGAGTTCTATGTATCAAAAATGAGTCATTTATAGAATTGTCATAGCTTCAAGCTTTTGTAACCCTAATACTAGTTAGAGTATTCGTACTAATATATTGAAGCTTTTGTTTGTTAATTTGTGTGTTTATTAGAATTACAGTTTCATTGAAGAATTTTACTTATATTAAAGATTAGATTCCGCATAATCTTTAGTATTATCAAACAAAGTTTCTATCATAAGTTGTGTAGGATTTATCTTGCATAACTAAACCTTACACAAGCTAAGGAATTCAAGATCCATTCAAGTGGGATCAACAAGTGGTATCAGAGCTTGTTGCTTTGAGAAACTTTGCTAAGAAGACATGGATCAAGACTCAATACATATGGTGGCTGCATCAAAAGTGCCTATGCTCAAACCAGGTGAGTATGAGCTTTGGAGGTTGAGGATGGAATAGTACATCTAGATGATTGATTATTCTCTATGGGAAGTCATACAGAATAGGAATGCACCTCCAGGAACAAAAGTTGTTGAAGGTGTTGAGACTATAATTGCTCCTTCAACTGCTGAAGAAAAGGCACAAAGGAGGTTAGAACTGAAGGCAAGAAGCACTTTATTGATGGGCATCCCTAATGAACATCAATTGAAGTTTAACTCTATTAAAGATGCCAAGTCATTGCTGCAGGCTGTTGAGAAGAGGTTTGGAGGGAATGATGCTACTAAAAAGACTCAGAGGAATCTTCTAAAGCAGCAGTATGAAAATTTTACTACATCTAGCTCAGAGGTCTTAGATCAAACCTTTGATAGGCTTCAAAAGCTTATCAGTCAGTTGGAGATTCATGGTGAAACTATCTCACAAAAAGATATGAATCAGAAGTTCTTAAGAAGTCTGTCACAAGAATGGAACACGATTACCATTGTGTGGAGTAACAAGCCTGAGATAGATACATTAAGCTTGGATGATCTTTACAACAACCCGAAGATCTATGAACCAGAGGTCAAAGGGACATCAAGCTCAAACATAAACACACAAAATGTAGCCTTTGTGTTCTCAAACAGCACCATCAATACAAATAGAGCAATTAATACTGCTCATGGTGTTACAACTGCTAGCACTCAAGCTACTGTTGTTAACTCAACAACAATTGATAACTTGAGTGATGTTGTTATATGTGCTTTCTTTGCAAGTCAACCAAACAAACCACAACTTGACAATGAGGACTTGCAACAAATTAATCCTGATGATTTAGAAGAGATGGACTTGAGGTGGCAGATGGCTATGCTAACAATGAGGGCAAGGAGATTCTTGAAGAACACTGGAAGAAAGCTTACTATGAATGGTACTGAAACCATTGGGTTTGATAAGTCCAAGGTGGAGTGTTACAACTGCCACAAAAGAGGACACTTTGCAAGGGAGTACAAGGCTCCAAGGAACCAAGAAAACACGAACAGGGAGAACACAAGAAGTGTGCCAGTGGAGACAACTACTTCTAATGCTTTGATCTCATATGATGGTCTTGATGATTATGATTGGAGTGATCAAGCAGAAGAAGGTCCAACTAACTTTGCACTCATGGCTTACTCTTCTACAAGTT
>BQNB010049809.1:1717-37434 GCA_026074375.1 Tanacetum coccineum
GTAAGAGCCGAAGGGGCTATCAGTAATAAATGTGCGTGTGGTGAATTTAATGCCCCTTCAAGTAGTAAATGCTTGGGTATTTATACTACTTGAAGCACTGTTTAGAAATATTGTTCTTGACACCTTGGGAATGAAGGAGACGACATGTGCCTAGCCTTTGCCTTGGGTGTCGGTACTCCTTGGAGACATCGCTCCTTAATTCCCGGGATAGTGATGTTGCGTAAGTGTTTGTTATTATCCATCGGTCTAAAGAGGTGTTCCTCTTTATCGAGTCTAACGTTTTGTCTTCTTTCGGGTTGATGTAGTGCGCCCGTCCGGAACCATCCGACCCGTTCGGACATGGGGCCCATCCGGTATCTACGCGGACAGTTGCTACAACAAATTTTTCTTACATGCGGGACTTAAACCTTGGTTGAGAAGTTTCTCACACAACCAATGTCACCATTAAAACACAAGCCTATGGTTGATTATACGCTATATGCCTATATGGGTTGGTGGAACCCGTCTTCTGTGAACTAACCCAGGCTCGTTACTCTCTATATTAGTCGGTATAAAACGGGGCCAAGGAACCATTACCAAAACAAAATAAAACAATTTAAATTATATATTAATACCATCAACCTATTGTACTTGTTTCGAAAGAAACAAGTTGCATAGAGCGGCAGAACGACCATAACCTTAACAATATATTGTAACTCACGCGATACTGAAGTTCGAAAAATAATTTGATTACAACCTTGTTGATAGAGCGGTATGTTAGACTTTTTCTATAATATGGCCTATCTTATTTATGCATTATATTATTGTACATGTATTTATGTTGATTTACATTGGTGATATAATGATTTACTTATGACTTCTAATGTAATCAAGTCTTGAAGAGAGACTTAACTAAATATATATTATATTATGTTTTATAATTCTTACCTAATTTTGAGTTAATCCCTACCTAAGCTCTCTCTATAAATAGGAGAATATGTATTCTCCGTAATACACACATAACTAATACAATTTCATCACATGTATTATGGTAGAAGATCAAACCTCGGCTGGATCTTCTTTATCACATGTATTTTATAGCGTTCACGTGCATCTCTCGAATCAAGTAAGGTTTACTTTATGTTTATGTTTAAGTGTTTATATTATGATTAACATGATTATTGGGATTAATACATCAACATGTGACATCCGAGCAAATGATCCAAATCATGTTTTCATGATATTAAAATGTTACTACTCAAAATCATAATCATAGGCATATAGTATTAGAGGATAAAACGGCTCAAGTTCGAATGTGAGTTTTGTTCTTTAAGGTTTCTAGTATGTTATAGGTTGCACTATAAATGCATATCAATAATACAATATCTTTGACGGGGTTTTCATTATTCAACATGGTATCGGAGCGGGTCTGATCCTCATACCTAAGTACGTTGAGCCGCCTCCCCTAAACCACTCCGTCAAACCCTAATTTTTTTCATTCTTCGCCATCACCATAAAATTACCTAACAGTCTTTACTATTTGTCATTCTTAATCATTGTTCTCCTTTTCATTCGTCCCCACCACAAGGCATTTGTAGTATTAACTTTCTTTTTAGCCAACATATTAAGTTCGTGTGTTGTTTACCTATTCGACATCAATGACAGGATATGTCCCTTATGGCTCACCTTCCGCCGATCCTCACACTTTGACTCAAGGTCAAATGTTAATGTGAATCTCGTTAATACAAAAAAAATATTGTTATCAGGTAGTGACTTTAAGAGAATACATTGGTTTATTTTTCGGTAAGACATATTGGTTTATCAATGATACATTGGTTTATCACGTATGAAAAAAAAGATACATTGGTTTATCCCATATGTAAAAAGGAAAAGGGAGACCCTATATAAAAAAGGATACTTTGAGTTATCCGGTATAAAAAAATGATACTTTTGGTTATCGAGTTTGTGAATTTTAGGTTTGAAGATTTTGTCTCCGCATGTTGGCGGATTTCTTTAACAACTAACTATGTTCGTGTGCGACGCTTTTGTTTTGTTCTTTGAACATCAGTCTCCCCGCTTGTTATCGGATGTATTCATCAACAAATTATTATGGCTTCAATGTTTTTTAGTTTTTTAATCTAATCCGAGCTTTCGCGATTTCGTCTCTTGAATTGCGGGGGGGAGTATTAGAGGATAAAACGGCACAAGTCCGAATGTGGGTTGTTCATTAAGGTTTCTAGTATGTTATATGTTGCACTATAAATGCATATCAATGATGCAATACCTCTGACGCGGTTTTCATTATTTAAAGAGGTTTTCATTATTCAACATATAGATCTGCCGAAACATTCATAAAACTATTAAGACAATTTAGCTTTTATTTCTAAACATAAATTAATCTTCTTTGAAGATATCGTTCTGTGTATCTTTATAATAAGAGATATTGTGAGTTGGACTTAATAGAGGTCTTGATCACCACCGCATTACTATATTACACAATAGGCAACAAATCCACTGTCGTTTTGACAGTGGACCAAGTTGCTACAGTATCGGGCTCTCATTTTGGGTCAGCCCGATTTTAGTATTTTTTTTTTTAAATTTGTATGCACAAAGTAGGAGGGGAAAAAAATATTACAAAAGTTTTGATTTATTCAGATAAAAAAAATACCCGCGGAAACATCTTCGATACCTAATAACTTTAAAATAATTGATATGGTCACAAACGTACAACCCATTATATTAAAAAAAAAACACTTTAAACATGAGGCCCAACACATAAGCCATATAAAAAAAATTATTACTAATATACACATTTGTCGACAAACTAGCCTAAAATTCGCATAAAATGTGGCCCAAAATCTGGCCCAAAGTAAAAAAAAAAAAACTAGCCCAAAATTAACCTGAAATCTGGCCCAAAGTAAAAAAAAAATACAAAACGGTCCCTCAACTTTTAACTATTTACGATTTTCTTACACAAAAAATCCCGTAAAAAAATTAACAAAAAAAACACGTTTGAAGATTTGTCTCCGCAATGTTGTCGGATTTCTTTTAAGCAATAACTAGTTGTTCGTGTGTGGTCGCTTTTTGTTTGGTTGCATTTTGAAATCAGTTTCTCCCCGCCTTGGTCGTATCGGATGTAGTTCATCAACAAATGTATGTGTATGCTTGTCAATGTTTTTTGTAGTGTTTTTTTAATCCAAATCCGAATGCTTTCGCGATTTCGTCGCTTGAATTGCGGGGAGAGTATTAGAGGATAACACGGCACAACTCCGAATGTGGGTTGTTCATTAAGGTTTCTAGTATGTTATATGTTGCACTATAAAGGCATGAGACCTCATGTTACAATACATCTAACAGGTTTTCATGTCTTTAAAGAGGTTGATCTTGTCATTATTCAAGCACTATAGATATAAAAAATGATACTTTGGGTTATCCGGTATAAAAAAAATGATACTTTGGGTTATCGAGTTTGTGAATTTTAGGTTTGAAGATTTGTGCTCGCCATTGTGTTGGCCGGATTTCGCGCTTTAACAACTAACTATGTTGTGTGCGACATGGTCTTTTGTTGTGTTATTTGATCAGATCTGTCTCACATGCTTTTATCGGATGTATTCATCAACAAATTATTATGGTGGAAAAAATTAGCCCCAAACAAATTTACAAAATTAGCCCCGCATAACGCATCGCCAAAAAAAAACCCCCGAAACGTAAAAGAAATTATTCGGGAAAAAATTAGCCCCGCCGCAACGCGCGGGTTCTTTTGCTTGTTACATTAAAAAAATCCATCTTTAGTATTTGATAATAAGCATCTATTTTAGTCATGGTTTTCTTTCCTAATATAAGAATATACATGACAATTTAACTAATAATTGTATGTGAATAATTATCACCTTAAATCTATAAATTTTGAATATCTGGCTTGTTATCAAGTTATGTGGAACAAGATTATAGTTCATGTTCAGAAAATTCGCAATTCTGAATTTATCAATGACGTGAACTAATCTATTATTATGACATTAGTTTAATCATATCTGAAAGAGAGTATTAATGTTATCGTCTCATATTATGAATTATGAATAAGGGTGTATGACTAAATAGTTATGACAACTTATGATATTACTGTTACCTTGATTTGGTCATACACATATATCGATTCTAAATGTTCATACATGCTTTTCTTTGAATTTTTGTTCGAGCATTGCTCCGGTTCAACATCACGTATAAACATTGTATTTTGTCATATGTATCAACAAATAAACTGAAGTTTTCAAAGAATGTAAACATTACACTCTCTCATATGTTTATAAAGATCGAACATATTTTTTGAGATTGTACTTTCATGATGTTGATATAAGATAGGGTTTTATTATGTGACATGTTCGTAATCGTTTTATCATGTCTTATGATTATTTAAATGACGAGATTAGTTGCCGGCCCAACGGAAGGCTACTAGTCAAAACAGTTAAATGAATAGACCGTCATACTTATGACTACCTAATTTTCGAAGTTAGTGGTCGGCCCAACGGAAGGCTACTAATGAAAACAATTAGGTGAATGAAAGTCATACTAAGTTACGTTTGGAATGTTCAGGATTATGGATTAGCCCAACGGATAATCATAATCTTGACCATCTAACTGCATTTAGCAAATTAAATAATTAGTTACGAATATTTCTACCCAACGGTGATATATTTTGTTGGCTAAACTCAGGTAGTAGTAACCTAGTGCGTCCTCATGATCCGAGATGCTGAGTTTGTTAGACGTTTTCCTCTTAATAGAATCGATTGCAGCAATGTCATTGAGGATTGCACGCATACCGGGATTAATGTCTTTCTGGACCATCTGCAGGTCTTTTCTTTGCCTGAAATCACCAACAACAAATAATTAAAAATCAGTAAACAAAACCCAAATTCTTACGTAATCCAACTGCAAAATAACGCACCTCGGTTACTCTAAGGTGCTGATAAATGTCAGAGTTGTGTGCTACTATGGCTTGTGACATTTATCAGCAACTTAGAGCAACTGACGTGCATTATTTTGCATTTGGATTACATAAGAATTTGGGTTTTGTTTACTGAGTTTTAATTATTTGTTGTTGGTGATTTGAGGCAAAGAAAAGACGTGCAGTTGATTTTATGGAGAATGTCCATAAAGACATTAATCCCAGTATGTGTGCAATCCTCAATGACATTGCAGCAATCGATTCTATTAAGAGGAAAACATCTAACAAACTCAGCATCTCGGATCTTGAGGATGCACTAGGTTACTACTGAGTTTAGCCAACAAAATATATCGCTGTTAGTGAGGAACGGGACGTGTTCTAGCCATTTTACATGAACAAATTGGATGATATTGGTAATTTGTAATTTGGCAAAATGCGTTTGGACAGTTTTAAAAGACTTGATCATCTCGCCGAGTGGAAACGGGTTGATCAAGTTGTCCAAAAAGCCTTTTGTCCCAACTATTAAACATTTTGTACTTTGGGAACATTGGGCTATTTCACACTAAATATTGTTATATTTTGCTAAGTTTAAATGGTTAACCATTATGTCTTTAGGGTCTTGCATTGACTTATATTAAGCCTTTGTATTTTTGTATAAATACATAGCACAATGCTCATGATGTAATCACAAAAAAAAAAAAAAAAAATAAAAAAGTCTTAGGATTATTAAATGGACGAGTTTAGTTGCCGGCCACGGAAGGCTACTAGTCAAAACAGTTAAATGAATAGACCGTCATACTTATTGACTACCTATTTTCGAATTTAGTGGTCGGTCCAATCGGGGAAAGGCTACTAATGAAATACAATTAGGTGAATGAAAAGTCATTACTAAGTTACAGTTTGGGAATGTTCAGGATGTGGATTAGCCAAACGGATAAATCATAAATCTTTGTCCAACTCTACTGCATTAGCATATTAAATATTTAGTTACGAAATATTTCATACCCAACCGGTGATATATTTTGTTGGCTAAAATCAGGTAGTATTAACCTATGTGCGTCCCTTCATGATCCGTGTTGCTCGAGTTTGTTAGACGTTTTCCTTTAATAATAATCGTTTGCAGCTAATGTCATGAGGATTGCAGCACATACGGGATTAGTACTTTCTGGACCATCTGCAGGTTTTTCTTTGCATGAATCACAAACAAAGAACAAATAATTATATATAGTTAAAAATACCCCAAATTACTTAGTTAATCCAACTGCAATATAACGCACCGCGGATTACTCTAAGGTGCTGATAAATGTCGAGGGTGGTGCTACTATGGCTTGTGACATTTATCAGCAACTTAGAGCAACTGACGTGCATTATTTTGCAGTTGGATTACATATGAATTTGGTTTTTGTTTACTGAGTTTTAATTATTTGTTGTTGGTGATTTGAGGCAAAGAAAAGACGTGCAGTTGATTTTATGGAGAATGTCCATAAAGACATTAATCCCAGTATGTGTGCAATCCTCAAAGGATTGGCAGCTCTATCGATTCTATTAAGAAGGAAAACATTATCATATACTCAGTCATCTCGATTTGAGGATGACTAGGTTACTACTGAGTTTTAGCCAACAAAAATATTTCACTGCTAGTGAGGAACAGGCCGTGTTCTAGCCATTTTTACCTGTACAAATTGGATCGATATTGTAATTTTGTAATTTGGCAAAATGCGTTTGGACTGTTTTAAAAGACTTAATCATCTCGCCGAGTGGAAACGGGTTGATCAAGTTGTCCAAAAAGCCTTTTGTCCCAACTATTAAACATTTTGTACTTTGGGAACATTGGGCTATTTACATATAATATAGTTATATTTGTAAGTTTAAAATGTTTAACTGTTAGTGTTGATGAAGAAGTATAACTTGTGCCTGATACATTGTATTTGACATTAACTAATGGAACGATTCCTTTTATGGCAATTTAATGGATTGAAATGAACGGAATCAGCTTAGTGTTGCATGCATGATGATTGCATCATAAGTAATCTTTCATATAATTCCTGCTGATGCTTATACTGTGCATATTCTGTTTCAAAATCTCACAGAATTTATACTAACTTTGCAGAAAGTACGAGGAGATCTGTGCACCACATGTGGAAGAATTCTGCTACATAACCGATAATACATACTAGTACTTCAAAGACGAGGTGTTGGAGATGGAATCGTCAGTTCTAAATTTCTTGAAGTTTGAAATGACTGCCCCAACTGTTAAGATGTTTTTTAAGAAGATTTGTTTGTGCTGCTCAAGGTGTGAATGAGGTAAGCGAATTAAATCTATATCATAACAACTTGAGAAAATAGAAAGTATAATTTGTATATTATTCTAGTTTCAACCATTCAAGAATGAGTAAAGGGTCAATTGGGTTTTATTTTTTATTGTCTAGTAGATCAAATGTTTAAATTACCGATTTATCTGTAAACAAGCTCCTTCTATGCATTTGGAGCATTTGGCGAGCTACATAGCCGAGTTATCTCTTCCGGAGTATGATATGTTGTAGTATGCCCCTTCTCTTGTTGCTGCCTTGGCTATATTCTTAGCAAGATACGTGAAATCTCCATCACAGAAGCCTTGGGTATGTAACATTCACATACCTTATCCTTCTTTTTGTTTGTGCTGCTCAAGGTGTGAATGAGGTAAGCGAATTAAATCTATATCATAACAACTTGAGAAAATAGAAAGTATAATTTGTATATTATTCTAGTTTCAACCATTCCAGAATGATTAAATGGGTCAATTTGGGTTTTATTTTATTTCTAGTAGATCAAATGTTTAAATTACCGATTTATCTGTAAACAAGCTCCTTCTATGCATTTGGAGCATTTGGCGAGCTACATAGCCGAGTTATCTCTTCCGGAGTATGATATGTTGTAGTATGCCCCTTCTCTTGTTGCGGCCTTGGCTATATTCTTAGCAAGATACGTGAAATCTCCATCACAGAAGCCTTGGGTATGTAACATTCACATACCTTATCCTTCTTTGTAAAATACTCTCCTCTAATTATAGTTCATAACTTAGATAAAATAAAATTTCACAGGATTCGACATTGAGGCATTACACATTTACACACAGTATCAGCCATCGAATTTAAGTGAATGTGTGAAGGCTCTACATGCTCTTGTTTGTGAGTGCCTGAATTCTAGTTTGCCAGCAATCTGGGAAAAGTAGAGTCCGCATAAGTTGAGTAATTGTGAAGTTACTTGACATATTAAATTAGCTAATTGTGTACAATGTGGATATGGAGTCTAACGATCTTTTTTTGCGTGTAACAGTACAAATTTGTAGCAAAGAAGTACAACTGTCCTTTATCAATACCAGTCGATTATTTTCAGAACGTTAGCTGCTAGGAGATGTAGACAGAAGCAGCAAGTAGCAAGCTTGTTTCAACGTTCTGTTGGACAGTTGTGCTTCATCTCATGTGATTAAATATCCTGAAGCATAGCATATTGTTCTGCTGCTACTGCAACTTCAATGAATAGATTGTTTAGTTCTTTAGTTCTTTCATTCTTGTCTTATGTTCATGTTTCTTTGCTATGCGTCAATCGTTTTTGTTATCTATACTCCTTATTAAGGAGATTTACCCAAATGTTGAAACTAGAAATCTAAAAAAGTTAAAATCTAGAAAAGTTGAAAATCCTTATTTTAAGAAACATTGGAAAAATTAAAATCATTATAACCTACGAATTAATAATAGGAAACGAAACTGATATGTAAAACGAAACTGATTGCCTCATTAATTAATTGATTGACTCATTTTATCTATACTCATTATAAAGGAGATTTACCCAAATGTTGAAACTAGAAATCTAGAAAAGTTGAAATCTAGAAAAGTTGAAAATCCTTATTTTAAGAAACATTGGAAAAATTAAAATCATTATAACCTACGAATTAATAATAGCAAACGAAACTGATTGCCTCATTAATTAATTGATTGACTCATTTTAAGAAACATTGGAAAAATTAAAATCATTATAACCTACGAATTAATAATAGCAAACGAAACTGATTGCCTCATTAATTAATTGATTGACTCATTTTAAGAAACAATGGAAAAATTAAAATCATTATAACCTACGAATTAATAATATCTATACTTCTATACTTTTACTTACTCCTTATAAAGGAGATTTACCCAAATGTTTGAAAATCTTTATTTTAAGAAACATTGGAAAAATTAAAATCATTATAACCTACGAATTAATAATAGCAAACGAAACTGATATGTACAGTCAGTCAAACGAAACTGAATTCCTCATTAATTAATTGATTGACTCATTTTAAGAAACATTGGAAAAATTAAAATCATTATAACCTACGAATTAATAATAGCAAACGAAACTGATATATACACTTAGTCAAACGAAACTGATTGCCCCATTAATTAATTGATTGGCTCATTGGTGGGCCCATTAATCTCTCATAATTTTCATTAACTGGGTTTGGTAAATCCCCTATAAATAAGGATCACAATTGCATGGAAAAATACACAGAAACATAAACACTTAGAAGCTGCCATCGGGAATCGCTGCCGAAAACAAGGTCGCTGTCATGAATTTCCGCCGCTATGCGCGGGTACACGAGGTCTCTATCGGAAAACGAGTTTTGAAAATATAAAAAAGGGTTTAATTTGACCTGTTTTCGACCAGAATCGGTTGAACCTTGGGTAGAACGGGGTTTCAAAACATTATGTTTGATCTCCAAACCAGAAAAAGAGTTTGATCAAGGAGGAGTCTACACCTCAAATGTCGTGTGCCAAGAAGTTTTACACGACGAGTAACGTGTGCTGTTAGATTTTATCTCATAATGATGTAATGTTTCACTTTCAATTTAACTCAATGTCATGTTTGATACAAGTTAAGAATTTCTTGCATTTTACAAGTGTTTGTAATTTCATTTATGTTAAGAATTTCTCGCATTCAAGTACAAAGCCACAACATTATCAATATTGCATATCGTTAATTATCGGCCGCGAGAGATTTTCCGTGCATGCACGGGTATTCGTCTAGTTCTTTACATATTTAAAATAGTTATATAATTAATGCATAATAAATAAATATACAAATTACCTTAATTAAATCTGATTTTTAATTGAATAAAGTTTAAATTTTTATTTATATTTATCTTAATTATTGCCCAGTGGAAATAGGACTTAACACCATATCGGTGAAGCAAACAATAAATTTGAATTTAAGAGAGCAAAATGAATAAAGTGATATATATATATATATATATTATAAATAGATATATAAATATAGATATATATATATATATATAATAATATAATAATATATATATAGTATGATCCAAAGAAGTAAATAAAATAAGAAAGTAGGTGAGAAGTGATTAAAATCAATATTTGAGATCAAAACAACTTCATTAGATGTACATTCTATTCATTTAGATGCATCAATTTAGGTTCGATTAAACGGTAACTGATGTTGTAGAACTGGTACAAATGATTTTGATGATTTCGGCACATTGCAGAAGAACAAAAAAATAAAATTGCATCTAATATACGATCTGCATCGATTTAAAAGCTAGAAAACACATTTTGATGCTTTAATGCATCTAATATTATAGAGATGGCGACTAATTTAAGTCGGTGCAATCTCGGATATGCGGTTATAGTTACTTCTTACCTTATTATTTTAAGAAAACTTCTTATTTATCCAACTCTATAATATATAAAAATAGTATATAGATATATAATATATAAATATATATATATATATATATATATATATATATATATGACTACCTGATTACATTAAAAACTCTCCCGTGATTAATTTGTATAATTCAAATGTGATTAATTTGCCACACAAATTTGTCGAATGAAACTTAGGGTGCGTTTGGTTCGCAGAATGTTTTTGTTGGAATTGGAATGTGTTTGAGGAATTGGAATGTTAAGGAATTGGAATGTTAAAGAATTGGAATGTTAATGAATTGGAATCTGAAGGAATTGGAATTTGTGAAAACTATCGCGTGTTTGGTTGGAAAAAAATGAAATGAAAAAACAAATTATATAATTATATTAATAATATTAAATATAATTTAAAAAAAATAAAATAATAATAATATAATTTTTAAAAAATAATATAATTTTTAAATAAATAAATAGATAATAATAAATAAATAAATAAATAAATAATAATAATATATTTTTAAATATATAATTAAATATAATTTTTAAATAAATAAATAAATAATAATAATATATTTTTAAATATATAATTAAATATAATTTTTAAATAAATAAATAAATATAATTTTTAAATAAATAAAAAAATAATATAATTTTTAAATAAATAAATAGATAATAATAAATAAATAAATAAATAAATAATAATAATATATTTTTAAATATATAATTAAATATAATTTTTAAATAATAACTAATAAATAAAAATCCATTCATGTTGCTGAAAAGACATGTTGCTGAGAAGAACAATCTGGTTGAGGCAAAAGACAAAGATTTTTGAAGAAATGTGTATGTTCAAGATAAGAGATTTCATTTCAAGATGCTCAAACAGATTGTGTACAAGATACTGCTCAAAGGATGAAGCTTAAAAAGATTGAAGGCAAGTACTGCTTAAATGACAAGATAGACTGATGCTTAATAAAGAAGACCAACTATCAAGAAACTTGAAGTCAAGCAAGTAGAATTCAAGTTAGGGGAGGATTGTTGGGAAATGCAAGTCAAAAGGTCAAAGTACTGCTGAATGAAAGATCAAAGTACTGCTAAGTAGAAAGTCAAGGTACTGCCAGTCAAAGATCGAAGTACTGCCGTGGATATAGGAACTATAAAGTTTAAACGGTTGTTTTAGCATTTATCTTGTAACAGTTATTAGTGATAAGTATCAATTAGTGTTTATGATATACAAGGACTGTACA
Source organism: Tanacetum coccineum (assembly GCA_026074375.1). NCBI lineage: Eukaryota > Viridiplantae > Streptophyta > Magnoliopsida > Asterales > Asteraceae > Tanacetum > Tanacetum coccineum. Next base: position 13,576 of record BQNB010049809.1, read on the forward strand.
TCTACTAGAGGTTATCCTTATGTTTATAAAAGGATCTCTAGGAAGATATTAGAATATAGAACAAACATAGAAAAACACGAAGTTGAGAATTATTAGTATTGTATTAGGGATCTGCAATTTAGGCAGATTCAAAAGGTTTATAAAAGAAATCGTTTGAGAAACTACTGTGTGTTCTTCATAAGTACTGCCAACTAGATTCCGCATAGTTGACAGTATATCAGTGTTTCATTAAGGAATATCGATCCTATACAATATGTAAGAAAAAACGAAACACTTTAAATTATTCTATGAAACTGTAATGATTGATAAGTGTAATTGTTAAATGCAATTGATAAATTACTTCATTTTAAACTGAGTTACTCATTCTTTTTAATACTATTACTCATGTATACGATTTTTTTTCTTATGATTCTTTTTAATATTACTCATTCCACGTGCAAGAGAATATATGGAATTGTGATTGTATCTTGTGTCAAAAATATTTAATATATTCTTTGTGGAGAAGAAACCTGCAATTGGTAATTTGTATCGAGTTACTCAAAAACGTGTACATGCATACGATGTTTGAAGCAATGATTGGTGGTGGGCACGATGATTGATGGTTGTGGTAGCGGCGGTGAACTTGAAATGAAAAACTTAACGGATGGTCGTTACATATTTAACGAAAATACCCAAATTGGCTAAAAAAAAATAAGTTGAGTGCCTTTTTATGCAAAAAAATAAATTCGATACATTGATTGGAAATAACCCTTAAGTTTGGTGTCTTTTTGCGCCATTTGCCCTTTTGTAAATATACCCCCATGGTTGTAAATCAACAAACGAAATCATGCTACGTTCAAGAAATCTGAGCAAAGTCTCTTACTCTCATATTTGAAGTGGTTAAAGCTAAAATTGCTTCATTTACCCGGTCGATACTCATTATGCTTCATTTACTTTCGATTCTTCTCATTCTACCTGATGTTGACTAATTTAGTTTCTAACTTTTTATTGTGTCAGCTTTTGGTCAAGGCTTTTAAACTATGACCTTTTAAGCTCTTTGTGATTTTTGGTCGGGAATTAGCTAAATTGTTAGTGTGCAGTTAGCAACTGTACAGTTAGCAACGTAGTTTGAGTTTGGTTATAACCGCTGCGATATAAATTACAGTAATACTCTCTTCCTTAATTAACCAGGTATACTTTTTAAATTACAGTATCTAATTATACAATGCCAACTTTACCAATCAACCAACTTTCGTACCACACTAATGTCTCCTAAGTAATAATAGTCGGAATATGATTCGTTGTATATGTGACAAACGATGAATCGAACAAATCGAAACTACAACTCATTGGGCTCATATAGTACAAGGTTGCTAGCCCAGCAATATAATAAGGGTACGCACACAATTCTCAATAACAAAAGGCCCACTCGACAGTCCATCATTTTATGTGTAGCTGTTGACTTTATTTTGCTTTGCTAAATTAGTTCATTTATACGTAAATGAGAAATGCTTATGTTACGCTATATGGGTTGGTGGTTACCATCTTATCTGAACTAACAGCAGAATGGTAAAGCTTTATGTAGGTGTTACATATTAATTTATAAAACTTTTGATGTTATAAACTTATGTTTATTATCAGGGGCGGAGCCACGTGTTAACTAGTGGGAGGCGTTGCCTCCTATAACAACTCAGTATTTTCATCAATGAAATATCCATGATGTAATGTAACATCTATATATACCACCTTTTTACAGGAAAATTTTTGCTTTATTCTATTATGTAACGTAGTTTACATAACTAAAGTAAACAAGCTCACGCAACAACCAATGTCATCTATATCTACGTTAATAGCAAGTAAACATCTTAATATGTCAAGTCAATATTCTAATATCATTTATATCATGTACGTTATCTATTTAACGTGATTTTCAAAACGTTATTTCAAAACAAACATTAAACGTTAAACGTTTATATCAAAACCCTAACTATATGCAATGTATACATATAAAATGAATGTGCAAACCTTCAAGCATGTGTACAAGTGTACAATGCACAATATTTGAATTATATTTTCCCTCCAAGTCAATGCACAAGTCCTAAATACTCAATGTACAAATCAACAACGCATGAATTCAAATAAGCTCATTTTTCACCATTTTCATTCTAGATTTTGTACCACCTCTTTAGTACAAGGTACAACACTCAATGCATAACTTCTAAACCCTAAACCTAAACCCTAAATCGTCTTAAAACCCTAATCTAAAACCCTAAACCCTAAACAAAACCCTAAAACCCTAATTTCATTTTAAACCTAAACCTTATTCCTAAACCTTAATCCTAAACCCTAACCCTAACTCGAATTAAAACCAAAAACCCTAACCCAAAATCAAAACCAACCCGACGCACCCTTATTTTCATTTTAACCCATTTTTAATCAATCAAGCACCTCAAGCTAGCACCCTAGCACCACCATGACCTCACCACCACATCACCAAGCAACCTCCCAAGCACCTCCATCACCACACTTGCTCACCAAGTAAACAAACACCTCATTGTCACCGCTTGGCAGCCGCACCCTTCTCCATACCTCCACACCTCCACACCTTTCATAGCTAGTTTCTAGCTCTTCCTAATCACCCTAGGGTCGTCCTTAGTCACTACTCTACAACCTTGGTCCTTACTCCAAGCCACAAACTTGGCCACCAAGGGTTTTTGAACCCTATATATAGCCGAGACCCCCACTCCATTCAAACACACCTCGAAATTTATCATACACTCAAATGAAGTCTTAAACAAGATCAAGGAAGACCAAGGAAGATCAAAGAAGGAAAGACTCAGCAAATTTGAAGCCAAGAATCAAGAAAAAGAAACCCTTAAAGTCGTTTCTAGGCGTACAAACCAAAAGCCTCCCTTTTTGACCCGTTTTCAAGTTTGTAAGTCCTCACCTTGTTCTATAATCTCATGATCTATTTTAGAACTCTTATTAGCTTGGTTATATCATGTGTAAGTCCTTTGTTCAAGCCTTGAATCCTCAAACCCATGCGTTTTTTGGTTAAAATCCTAAAAATGACCCGTTTTGATTTTCTAGCTAACGAATCATTTTTTTTAAATTTTGTTACGTTAGAACATCTGTTAGCCTTAATTTTATATAAGTCGAACAAGAATGTTATCGGTCTTATTAGTCATAATTAGTCTTGTTAAGTAATAGGCTAGTCGGGTTCAACGGGCTTGGATTGTAATCTAATATTGTCTGTGTTTCGGGCTCAAAGCCCAAGTTTAGCCAAGCCCGACCCAAGTAGAAAAGCCCACATGCCACTTATGGCTCAAGGGTATAAATAGAACCCTCTCCACACATGGAGAGGGTGTTGGTTACCATTTGCATAGTTTGTGTGTGTGTGTAATCTTCCACCTCTCTAGTTTCTCTCTAATAAATCTTCCAACTTTTCTCTCTTCTCTTTTCTACTATTTTGCTTATTGGTATAGCTTATTGTTGTGAAATGGATTAAGCTTTTGGGATAACATTTGGTATCATTCGCCACGGGTGGGTTTAGTTTTTGTTAGTTTTCGTTGTTGATTCGTGTTAGTTTTTTTTAGCTTATGAAGAAACTTAAAATCTAATAATGTTAACCACGTTACAAGGGAATTCATATTATGGGTTCATTTGGGTTATAAGTTTTGATAGTTTTTCTGGATTTACATTTAAAGTGGTCTGCCAACCTCAAACGTTTAACTGCATGACCCTGAATTAGATAGCCCAACATGATACAAAAATTTAAAGTGTCATGGCTCCTCAAACGTTTACTACATGACCTCTGAATTATGATGGCCCGAACAGTGATACAATATTTCCATAAATTAGTAAATCAAATGTTAAACTTCATGAAGTTTTGAAAGATAAACAATCAAACTAAGACTTGACATATTACCCAGGTTGCGTGACAAGACCGTTACTTTCAACTGATATACTTTTGCCATCAATCAGATTCCCTGTTAAGGTGAGTTCATAGCCTCGCATTTTAAATCTTTGAAATGTTTCATAAACCCGCGAGGGGGATACATGATATAAACCATGAATACAAGTGTTTTTCCAACTGTATGCTATCCTTATATATAATTGCCTAAGTCCCTACTTTTGCCATTAAGACCCCACTATCATGAACCGTTAATTACTTTTCGAAGTAAGCGCGAATGCTGTGAATAGATCTATTTGGGGTTGAAATCCCTCGTTGGTATACCTGTACTTTTGGTAACCAAACATACTTCATTTGAATAAACTATGCGGGTGTTTGGCAATGGCACCCGTTGGGGCAACTACTTGTGATTATTGATTTTCTCAAGGCCTCGGTGTCATGAGCTTAGGGCAATAATACTGTTTTCTATGATAATTGTATCTACATTGCAATTATTACTATTATAGGTGTATAACAACGTAACTCACTGTTATGATGACTTGTATTCAAACTATTTATCAAAAACCTATGAATTTTAATCAACCATTGTGTTGATCTTTTTAGCATGTTTATCTCAGGTAATTGAGCAACATATGTCATGGAGTGGTACGGACTTGAAGATGGCTAAACTTGTATCATTCAAACTTTATGTTTCTAGATTTTAGGACCTATCTTTTTATAAAACTCTGATGAATAAATGAATGATAAAAAAAATTTCCAAAAACATCTCTTTATTAGTCGTTTTCTATGATTATGACTGTTGTACTATGACGTAATACCCCAGATTAGCTTCCGCTGCTATATTTGTCAAAATGGGGGTGTTAAAGATGCAGCATATATTCTTGCTATAAATATTTACAAAGATAGGCCAAAACATCTTATAGGTCTTAGTCAGGACACGTACTTTGATAAAATTTTGAAAAGATTCAAAATGGAAAATTCTAAGAAAGGGAATCTGCCCTTACGTCATGGCATAAAGATTAGTAAGGATCTATGTCTAAAAATTGATAAAGAACTGGACAGAATGAGTCGAGTCCCATATGCATTCTCTATAGGATCGATCATGTATGCCATGACGTGTACAAGGCCTGATGTCTCCTTTGCTTTGAGCATGGTGAGTCGACATCAGCATAATCTTGGTGAAGGTTATTGGACAGCTGTAAAGAATATTCTTAAGTATTTAAGAAATACTAAAGATAGCTTCTTAGTTTATGGTGGAGAAGAAGTACTCAAAGTGACTAGTTATTGTGATGCAAGTTAGAAAACAGATAAAGATGATAGTCGTTCACAGTCTGGTTGAGTATTCTTGCTAAATGCGGGAGCGGTGACATGGAAAAGTTCAAAACAAGATACAGTGGCAGACTCCACATGCGAGTCTGAGTATATTGTAGCTTGTGAGGCTTCAAAGGAAGCTATCTGGATGAAGAATTTCATTGGGGATCTTGGAGTTATTCCAACAGTACAAGACCCCATTGAAATATTCTGTGATAATGAGAGTGCAATCGCCTTGACTAAAGAACCCAAGGATCACAGAAAGTCAAAGCATATTGAAAGAAAATACCATTTTGTTCAAAGCAAAGTAGAAGAAGGACACGTAATTGTGAAGCACATACGATCAGAGGATAATCCAGCTGATCCATTCACAAAGGCATTGGCTAAGTCCAGACACGATGAACATGCTAGGAACATAGGAGGTTTCGTGCTTACTTTTTTAGCTTCCTTTCGAAAAAATCCTACTATAATTTCTAAACTGGTTTAGGTTGTTCTAAGTCCTGAATATGCGATCGAAAGTTGTAAAACTGAAAAACTATGAGAATTTGACCTTTACGATATTTACATATAGGAATTCAGCGATTATAGGTCAAGGGTTACTCGATAAAATGCCAAATTCGAACTAGGGGATGAGTTTTTGAAGATATTACGGGATAACGCTTTTAACGGAAAAAATGGGGAAGGCGTAGTCAACCACACTGCAAAAGTTATCATAGCAGTACTGCGTATTCCAATTTAAAACTCCATGTAGGACCATATATAGATATAGCATAGCGACTACATGTTTTCCCATCTCGTTACTGGAGATACACGAAAGTGGTGGATAAATAAGGTAGATGGCAAAATCACTTATGGAGGGAATTAACGGGAAAATTCTTTCACAAATACTACCCCTTATCCCATACTTGTAATAATACATTGTCCAGCGATTCCACCCCCCCCCCTTGCGACGACGATCCAGATTACCTTGACTTTATAAATTGGTTGAATTTAAAATTCAAAAACTATAGGAGAAGAACGCACTATGGGATTTATGGATAAAAGGCGGTGGCGATGAAGTAATTGATTGTTTGAAGTTGGATCATAGCGACGACGAATGGGAACAGGAATATGGACAACGAAACCACTGATCCACAATTTTGACCCTTTGTCTTCAAACCTTTTTTTGATGCTTAAGAAGGGAACAACATTTGTACGTTTGAAAATGGTCGAGGATGTCTTGAAGAACGCAAGCCGAAGATTTATGGGCATGAAGTTAGTAAATTATACGAACCCTCGGTTAGTGATGATAAAACATATGAACTACTCGATGAAGGGGGCAAATCCAAAAAATTCAAAGTAACACGATACTCGCTTGGTACTAATGAAGAATACGTTTCCATCAGCACATGCGAGTACGAAACCTGGAAAAGAACCGATGGAATTATATCAAGCATCTACCATGAAATTTTTTGCAAAAAGGATCAAGGGTGGCTCGTAAAACGCACCAAATGAAGAACTGAAGACAAGTCTAACTTAAAGGCTTCGCTGTAAACAAAAGTGCTTGCCGGGAGATAACCTGGAATGTATTTTCTTAATTTTTATCGAGTCTGTCTTCCCAGAATCTCGATACGGCGTATCCAATCTTAATGGATACGGCGTATTGATTGTCTGGACGTCATCCAGTTTTTACTTTTCTGCATTCAAAACATTATTGTCAGATTTGTCTGTACGTCATATTCATAAATATGATACGACGTATTTGACAATCTGACTCATACCTTAGATACTTTTTACAGGTCTTAATACGGTGTATCCTAGTTTTGAGATACGAGTATCGACTTCCTGTACAGTTTTTCGTTTTAGTTCTTGTTTTCTAACCGTAGAATAACGGAGATAGAATTTCATTGGTTTTTTTATATCTTATACATGACCTTACTGAACGAAAAAGACGACTTTTGGTGGAGTATTTATATTCTGGAATTTTGTGTGTTGTAGTCATGCTGGAATACAAACGCTTTTACAACACACAATTTTGCTCATAATCGTAACATGGAGGATCATACCGAGAAAATCCCAGGGGAGTTTCTCGTTCTAATTCTTTTAATTTCCCGTATAATGTTATATTTATACAACAAGGTCGTTGTATATTTTAAGTGGGGGAGGAGAATTAGAACGCTTACTTGTCCTATTTTTTACATAACCTTCACACATAACCCTTGTTAGATATTGTGAGAATTTAGCCTTATCCATTTCAAAATGTTTACCCAAATTCTACAAGATTATGAGTGTGTCGGTGATGTTGTAGACTTTAGAACTTGGCTTGGTATATCTACTCAAGACTACAATAATAAGTACTATTTTAAATAGATGGAGTGACATTTTCTGAACTGGTAAAATTTTAAAATTACACCCAAAAAGCTTATACATGTGGTGATATTAAGTAACTACACTGGTTAGTTAATCCCCGTATAAACCTTTTTTTTTACTCTCATTTTTAGAGTAAGATACCCCTAGAAAACCTGTTGAGCCGTTCCATTCTTTTCTTACACCAATAATTTGTTTTGTTACACCTTTACACCTTAGCATACCCTATTAGATTAAGTCCTAATTGGTTGCTAGTTGCTTTTGTGTAAAGTATTGTATTTCCTGTGTCGCAATGCAAAAATTTCTATCTACAATTAGGTCAGAAAAATTGCACAATGCCGTTGGGTACGTGTGTAAAATTTCTATCTACGGTTAGGTCGGAAAAATTAAACAACGCAATGGGAATGTAAAAGTAGTGTATATTTTTAATCTTAAATTTTCGGAGTTATTATGATCGTGAAGATAGTGAAATTACAACGAGTTTTGTAGTTAGTTTTAAAAAAACAAAAAAAATAGAAAATCGCAACAAAAAAGAGGAGGAAAGTTTGAAGATAATCGTTTCGCAAAAGCTTTTGACGAAGAATTATATGAAGAGGATCGATTATTCGTTATCCGTCTATAAGTCAACTAAGTATAGGTTTGTATAAAGTGTAGATATATCGCCACTTATGCCTTGTAAAAAGTAAGTAAAGTATGGGATGATTGGGAAATTGACCGTTACGGGAACGCCAACTTTGGTTGTTGTTTTTGATCTATGATCAAGACGTTTGTAAATAGTTGTGTCTTTTTTATGGTAACGGTCGGGAAAAATTATCTAGCAACTTGTATCTTGGACCTAGTCTATTTGTTTTGTAATTTTTATTTAACAACAATTTATTTCCCTTTTCCTAATCATTAACCATGGGTTTTACGCGAATGAGGATGTGTACGAGTGATCACATCAAATAACGTCTATTTTATAGCATCATTTATCCTATGTAATTAACCCATTTTGTATAATTATTTCAAAGAATTGTTACTTAATCGTTTGTATTAGAGAATTGCAGTAATTATGAAGTACTTGGTAAAGATTAACTAAAGGGCACGCATTCTGGAGCTTAAGAAGATATTGAAGAATTAATTTTTCTGACAACCAATACGTCGTATCCATCAAGAAAGATACGACATATCTGTACCTGCACTCACTAAAGACCACGAAGGAAGCAAAATCCAATACGCCGTATCTAGAAGAAGGCAATACGCCGTATTCAAGCTATATGGAAAAAAAATATTCTGGAAGATATCAAACGTGGTCCCTACTCCAAGAAACCCCCAAACCGTATCCAAGACTTTGGATACGCCGTATCGACCATATTCCAGACCCTATAAATAGAAAACTCAAAGAGTTTTAAGTGTGCTAAATCATAATACTACGATGCCTAAAACCCAATAAAGTTGATTTTCAGAGGAAAAAAGATCAGAAGAAGGTCGAGCCTCGCGATTAATTCCAAAGGAGACAACGTGTAATTTCTTATACTTTCGAAATCGTTCAGTTTATTGGTATCAGTCGTTAACTCGTTAGTTACTTGGCTAAATCATTACTTATTTTTTTATTAATTATGACGTTTGAAGGCTAATACCTTCGGGTATTAGCCATTATTATGAAGATCTTAATGTTTGGTTTGTTTATCTCGATTTCTTATTTTATCATTGAATTGCTTGTTTATGTTTATCAATATACTTATTTACGTTCTTGAGTATGCGATCTATCATTCAAATAAGGCCTAGTCCCTACATAATAATAGCGATGCAGCTTCGGTTGTTTTTTGGCTAAGGCTAAAAGTTCGGATAGGCTCTCCATATTGCAATTTATATAGTCTAGCGAATCAAGGATTCACAATATTGACCTAACCTTGGCCTTTAATTAGTGAGCTTAGTTGAGCCATAAGGTGACCTCGGTATCAACGAGTACGTTCTTATTCAATTGGTAAAGACTCAGACAATGGACTACTAGTATATAAAGAGCCGTTAATCAGTAAGTGGGTGAAGTCTTTATGAGCTAGGGTTTAACAAGATCACCATTGCTTTAATCCCTAAGACAGATTATAATCAGCAAATAAGGATGCTTTATGCGAATGCGTTTAATTGTGATATAATTATACGTGTCTAGGTCTTAGGAAGAAGTAACGCCTAAGTCTTAAGAATGATATGCCGCCTCGAGATAAGTAATCATTGCACTAAATAAACAAACCAACATTCTGATTGGATTAATAATGGTTAATACAGTTTTCTTATATTTGGCTAGACTGCTCTTTTATCTTCTGTTAATTTGCTTGCGTGTGTTTTAGTGTCTTGAATTGGTTTTAGTCATCATAAAACTTATGCCAGTCTCTCAGGCTAAAAACCCCCCTTATCCATTAGATTTAGGAATTAACATAGGTTTAACATAGATTAGACTAACTTAGATTAGAAAAACCAAAGTATTTATAAATTGAAAGTGTTCCTCGCTCTTAGTGATCGACACCCTACTTACCACGAAACTCCCACAAACCGGGTACACTTCCCGTTAAAGTGTTGTTTTTGGTTAAGTCGGAAAAATATAAATTTAAAACTTGAATCATAATTTACAACCACACAATGACACATCAAGTTTTTGGCGCCTCTGTCAGGGAGTGAGAATTAATCTTGATTTTTATTTGATATTTTAGTTTTTAGCATTAGATTAGATTTAACCCTTAGGATTAGTATAGTTTAGAATAAATTTATATTACTGTCTGTTTGCTTATTGTGTTTATACGGCGTATTCAGTTTACTAAATACGACGTATAAGTTATTTGACGGTTTTCTGCCCTAGTAAGTTTATTACAGGATGGACGACCCGAACATTACTATAGAAGAATACATCAGGCTCGAGGAGAAAAAAGCTCAAAAATTGTTGTAAAGTGTTTAACAGGAAACGACTAGTATGGTAAGATCTGGTATGATGAAGACTTTCACGACCTCAGATCCGTTGAAACCGAATTCCCAGCCATAGTCTTCAATGATAGTTTGACATCGAATGAAACACTCTCTTGTGAACCCACGGTAAGTACACTTAACGATAATGAAATTAACTTTAGAATATCATTTGACAAATCCGACGGTGAAGATTACACGATAGTTTTTGACAAAAACTCATTTTCTGTTAAAATAATTTCTACCAATGATTTGAAAACAGATTTGGAAAACGATAATGAAAAAGTCAATGTTCCTTTGTTTCCATAACCCGAGCCTATGGTCAGTTGTATTGATGATTTAGACTTCTTTAAAGATTTTGAAATGAATTTCCAGCCATTGTCTTACAAAGACTTCTCCTAACTCCTAATCATATTTCTCAACTGAACCCACTTTAACCCACAACAATCGAAGAATTTGATTTGAAAGATGAAACATCAATGTCCGGATATGATGAAATGGAACAAAACATTTTGAACTTTAATGATCTATTCCCTTTCAACAAAATTTATCCTGATGATCTAAAATCGGATAAAGGCAATGATGATAATGAAATCGATATGATACAATCTTCTTGGGGTAATGAAAATACACAAGGGTGAAATAAACTTCTTGAGGGAAGTCACAATAAAATCAGTAAAGTTTTCATTATGAGAAGTTTTTTCATGGAATTAAATGTAATATCGTGGCTTGATCATCCTTGTTCAACGGGATGCTAGTCAATTCTTATTAAGAATTTAAACTGCCTGTTTGGCAATTACGTCGACCCTAAAACGGTATTATAAGGATGGTGATTGTGCAAGAATGTTGCGGTGGCCAAGGTATGTTTTCTTTACTTTGTTAAATTTAAGGAAAATTGGTCTCTAAGAACGGATACGGCGTATTAGGGTAAAACCAATACGGCGTATCCACTGTTTTTAAATGAAGTTGACTAAGTCAAAAAAATTCGCCAATATGGCATATTACTTGAACACCAATACGGCTTATTGAGTCTGGGTATAAAAGCCCAACTGATATGCTGGATTAAACTTTTCACACATACCTTTTCACTTTCACAAATTTTTACCGCGAGATTTCTTAGAGAATCAATCATTTTTAACTATGTCTATATCTCTCTCGTCATCTTCACAAAGTAAGAAAGCCAAACCTCATCCCTATTTCTGTTTCAATTTTTAATATTAGACTAGGGTTAGGGTTTGGTTTTGTAGATTAGGGGTTATGCCATAGAACCATATGCTTCGGTTCCTTACCCCCCCCCCCCTTGAAAGGAGAATAACTGGTAATATTGTATAATGTACTGTAAAAATGGGTGAGAAAAGGAAACCCCGTTCATTTTTAAACTACAGAGTAATACGGCGTATCCACACAAAAGGGATACGGCGATTGACTCCAATTTTACCCATTTTTCATAAAACCCATAATACGTACATAAACATTAAACGAATACACCATATTGATCTGATAAAGAACTTGCGTTTTGATTCCCATACCGCTGAATTGATTTTGTTGGACACCCAAGAAGCACCTTCCTCATACATGAATAAGAAAAATAGAGATGAGAATATAAAGAAAGAAATAGAGAGAGAAACCGAAGAGAGAAAATAGAGAGAAAATGAAATGGTGATTACCTTGCACACAAATTACAAATGAGACCAACACCCTCTCCATCCTTGGAGAGGGTATTTTATAGTAAGACTAAAAGGCTTGGCATCCTTAGTAATTCTACAGGTCATGGCGCGGATTTACTATGGGCTTTCGCCCGATAACATGTGACCAGATAAGATTACAAAATAAGAGCCCGCTTACCCGTCTAGCCTATTACAACATATATTAATTAATGACCGAGACCTAATATAGTTATGAACGAACTTCCATTGTTCGACTCAATATTTTGAGGCTAACAATCTCCCCCGAAGTGAGTTCATTGTGACACTCTTCATGTAGATCAATAAGATTGTGCTTTTGTCATAAGCTCTTGTGATCTTTGTCTCTGTCTACGGGTAGGCTTGATTCCTTCATGCTTTGGTCTTTAACTTAAGCCTTTGTCCATTGTCTTTTAACTTTGTCTTTACCATCGAGAGTCTTTAAATCATATCTTCCGTCTTTGATCATCTTTGCACCTTGCGATCTTTGTCTTGACAACATGCTCATACGTTGCATCATCTTGAATGCTGCTAACATCTCCCTTGATAGAACATGATATCTTTAAAAGGAAGATCTTGTATATCATAGTTGGTGCAGAAGTCTTTGTCCTTAAATCTTAAGCTTTCATGATTCTTGAATCTTGATGCTTATAGAATTTCTTTGTAGAGTGAGCATGAGCAGTGGAAGTAAAGAATCCGACTTTCAGCTGAAATGAGGCATCACCGCTCCATCTTTAATTATCCGGAAATAAAAACAGTTAGCAATAAAGCGGGTGGACAAATATGGCTTTGTCATTCGTCCGGATTTGGTTAGATTAACCTCCGGTTCCGTAGGACCGTTTTACAGTATAAATAAATGTACCCCTTGTGGGAATTTTTTTTTTCAGGAAGATTCAAAGAATCTCCTGACAGGTATTTTCCAGCTCAAAGCGTAGGATCTTCTAACACAGATGTATTAGATTTGCCATGCTTGCTAGTTCTCATTACCGGAACGTCTCAAAGCAGACAACACGGTAAGAGTGAATCAGATAGTTACTATCTTTCTGATTATGTTGTCAATTCATTTACTGGACCTTTATCGATATCCAGTTGACACAAGCTTGATTCATATAAGAATCTCGCAAGTCCACCTACCGCCGTGCATTTTGATGAGACACTGGAAGGATTCCATTCGTCCATTGTGAATACTAAAAGAGTATCACTCTTAATGTTCTGTCATAATCACAAGGATAAAGCGTAGGACTCATGTCAACAAGCTTGTTAACTTATGAGTATCCACAAGTGTCTGTCATGGATTGTCCTAATGAGTTTAATTTGATGAACTCTTGGCTCTAGACCGATAATTGCGTTTTGGTTTTTAGTAATCGAAGGCTGAGGAGCAGACTGCCACCTATTCAATTATCCCTAACTAACTCGAGTGAGAAAGTCAATAGAAGTTCGAGTGTTCTCCGTGACAAATGAGACAAGTATTCTTTTGAGAGAAACCTGAATGGCAGGAAGGGTTTGTGCATTGCAACCTGGGTCCATGAAGTCGTCCGTCAATAGTCAGCAATCACATAGTGGATTCTGACCAGCCTAGTATTGACTCCGTTTCTGCCTTAATTTTAGTGGAGTTGGCAACTTTCTTAAACCCTTCATCCATCACATTTCTATTTATTCTACAACCCCTTCAATCTTACCAAGACTTTCCCTTTGACATTACTACACCTTGTTTTATTGTACCAGTGTTAGCTCAATCTTGAGTCGGCATTCTTCCCTTAAACATATTCATCTCCAATCATACCTAAGGACTGCTCTTCTAACTATGGAGTGTCGCTTGGTAGATCCCTCCCTGGTTCTGGTGGATCATAGAACAAATACCTAACCATACCACCTTATAACTTCAGAATCGTCATGAAATAAGATGTTGTAGGGTATGATATCGTAACCATAAAACCTTTTTTAAAGAGTATCAAGCACTTTGAGTCGATAAGATCACTTTTATTATTTTTCAAGATCACATTTTAAATACATTCCTCCCTTATTTAAATACTAAAGCACTTAGTTTTGAAATACTTGTTGATTAATATTTGTCTTGAATACCATGGGAAATCTTTTTACTTAACGCATGAATTACATGGAACATAAACCTTGCTCCCCCTCAATTTTACAATGTTTGACACCAAAACAATGATACCAAGTTTGTAAAATGAATATAAAATTGAGTTGAACACTTATCATCTATAAACTATCATTCTATTGATTGTCATTATCATCTGTTGTTATTAAGAGACTTTTTGGGAAAATGGATTAAATACATAAGAATGGACGATGAGATGAAGTATCCAAACACATTAAATGTTGTTCATCGAAAAACCTCCCCCTTGAAAGAATGGAGATGTTAGAACACACATATTTTAAAGATTATTAACCTTCAAGAGAGGAAATCTGAAATAATTGTGTTCAACATTTTGGAAAAACATCATTTTAGAAGACTTCTCTTCCCAAACGCAAGGGTAAGCGCACTTATGCGTACATATCCTTTTTCTTGAGCTTAAACTTTGAATGATGGAGAACAGCTCAAGACCGAGAAAAGTTGAAATTCTCGATTGTTAGGTATAAGTAATCTTTATAGATAAACTTTCCATTATTTGAAGTCTGGTTACTACTGAAATTGCACATAACCATCAAGAAAAATTAGAAATTGACATGTTTGAAGCATTTGACACTCCTTGTTCGAACCTTCATTTACACGCCCGTGTTCGAAATTAATCAACATTTCTAGGTACGTAAATTTTTATCGATTCCAGAGGACATGTCGAGGAAGACTATTTTTGAAACATTATCAAAAAAAAATTTTATTTGTTTTTTCTGTTTGAAAATTTTAATATTGTTGTATTTTCTTTTTTCAAAAATAATACATGTTGATGATTGCTAGATCAAGCAGGATACATTTTCAAACCTCCGTCAGCTGGAGTCCAACATCTCAACCAATTCGTCTGGACGAGATACTAACACCTTTCTTCGGGAAGGGCCTTTAGTAAACATGTCCAGCCAATTGGTATTCAGTTCTGACAAAGATACAATTCAATATACCGTTTCACCTGTTTTTTAATGAAATAGATACCGAGTATGGATGTGCTTGGTCGGGAGTGCTGCCGGGGTTGCATGATATTGCTATGGCTGGCTGAGAGTCCGCAATACAACGGTAATTTTGTTGACAGTATGAAAGCATAATCTTTAAGCTGTGTCCTCATCCACATTACTTGAGTACAACTTGCAGATAATGCCACGTATTCAGCCTCTGCGGATGACATTGCAGTACAGTCTTGCTTCTTTGACATCCAGCTGACTAACTTATCACCTAGGAACTGTATTCCTCTAGAAGTGCTTTTGCGAGTATCAATGCATCTGACATGGTCAGCATCTGAAAAAGCTATTAGTTCAAAGCCAGAACCCTTCGGATACCAGAGTCCCATGTGAATGGAAACTCTTAAGTATCGAAAGATCCTTTTTAAACCTCTTTGAGGTGTTTTCAGTCGTCTGCTTGATATCTAGCACAATTACATATAGCATGCACTATGTCTGGTCTACTAGGATTTTCGATACATGAGTGACCCATTTTGCTAGTGGTAGTCATTTGGTGCACGGGTTCTCCACTCAAGTCTGCATCTATTTAGGTTTCATAGCATTGGTGTAACGCAATGCTTGTCCTTTTTCCAACCATGTTTTTTTAGTAATCTCTAAAGTAATTCGGCCTGATTGATAAAATACCACATGGGGATTGGTGATCTGAAAGTCCTAAAAAGAATTATCAATTCCCCTATTAAGACATCTCAAATCTACCGTGCAATAATTTTCAAAACTTTTTGACAATTTTAGGGGTTTTGTGGAACCAAAAATAATGTCATCACGTAAATTAGCACCAGTAGAATGTCTCCCCGTATTTTCTCGGAATAAGGTCGGTCAATGATACCTTATAAAACATTTAGAAATCAGGAATTTTGAGAGTTCATCATACCAGGCTCTCGGAGCTTGCTTAAATCCATATAGAGCTTTCCTTAGACGGTAAACTTTTTCTGGATGATCAGTATCAACGAATCCGTCTGGTTGTGCAACATAAACCTCCTCCTTCAATGGACCATTAAGAAATGCCATTTTCACGTCCATCTGATAAATTGGAAAAGACTTGTATGCAGGCATATGCGACAAAAAACCTAAACAGCCTCCAAGCGAGCAACAGGAGCCAAATCGATTCCTTCAAAATCAATACTACTCTTCCTAGCAAAACCCTTTGCTACAAGTCATGCTTGTGTGCGAATTACAGCTTGGTCTTCATCCTTTTGCTTTCCATAACCATTTAGCTTGATTACGTTACCTTGCCAAAAGGTTTGTCAACGAGTTCCGCAATACTATGTAGTCTCACAACTGATAAAAGTTCTTCCTGCATGCTTCTATCCATGCAAATCAGCCCATTGATTCCATAATGTTTTTCGTTCAAACAATACTCCGGTGAGTGCGAACATACATCATTCAGGATCGTGCAAGTTGTCGTCTTGTTTGCACTGGCATGGATGGATTGCCATGAACTTGAGTTAACGGGTGATCTTTTGTCCATCGGTATTCGGAATCTTGAGGTTGATTGAAGCTATGCACATTTGAATTACCAATATTGCGTGAGGAAGACTCATCATTTTCTTATACCGGTGTACAGAAAGGAATGGTAAATCTGCTTGATTTATCGTTGTTTTCCACACATTAACATATTATAGAGTTATGGTTCTGATGGTAAGGTGAATATTTCCCGTTGAAGGGTGTTGTGTCCTTGTGGAAGCAGAATATTATCGATAGGAGAAGACGACTTGTTTGACACGAGAAGCACCATCATTGAAAAATTCATCATACAAAGACCGAAAAGAAGACCAACTCCTGTTGTATAGAACTGTTTAACCGCTGAAGGAAAACAGTTTGTACATCTTTTGCGGGTCAGTGGTTGTCAAAATCTGACGCCTTATGGCGTTAGGGAATGAGGCCTGAAGTGTGTATAGCAATAGACGTCTCTGACATCTCTTTGATCTCATCAAATCTAAGATGGTGGATTTAACTTCAACATGTTCTCTTGTTGTAGACACGATATCCCATGTGACTGATTGGAGTATCATACAAAATGCACGGATCCCCATTATCTTTCAACTTAATACATTTTCACCTATCTCTGCTAAGTAAACAAGTGCAACCAAGATGTGAAGGTGTTTAATTGATGGTTTTTTATGTCATTAATGATGTGATATGCTGTTTTCTCCTGATTTGGGATGATGATTAGATCTGTTTTGATTATAGCATGGTGCAATTGCATTCAGCCCCAAAAGATAAAGGACGTTTAGAACCGAAAAATCATAGTTGAGCAGCTCATGAGAGTGTCGGTTTTGTCTTTCGACAACGCCGTTCTGTTCAGGTGTTCGAGGAGTAGAAGTTTGATGCTTAATTCCTTCTTCTTTAAAGAATGCATTAAGTGTCTTGTTTAACAACTCAATGCCTCTGTCAGTGCGACAAAAATTACTGGCTTGAAGATTTCTTGGATCATCGAGAGAAATTCTTTAAAACTTTCTGGTGTTTCATCCTTGGAAACAGAAAGAGAATCCAATTGTATCTGGAGTAGTCGTCGACGATTACCAGAATATATTTCTCCCATTTTTATCTTGCAACCCGCATTTGGACCCATAATCATATGAACAAAATTTAAACCGCCTTTTGAACTTGGAAACAGTCTTAGACTTGAATGAACACCGTTTGCTTAACTCCTTCACAATAGTGAACATAGTAGATTCCTTGACATACATCATTTATTAAACCAATCACAACAACTTTCTTTTAAAGCAAGTTGCTTGTCGAAGTTGAGATGAGAAAGTCTTCGATGCCTAACCACGCCTGAGTTGGTTGATGCATTAGCCATGAGACAGATTAGAGTTATGAAGTTGTTGTCTTAAGAGAAACTAGAAAATAGATCAGTATCCACGATTACCGTTATAAGTCGTTTCCCCGAAGATCTTTAACAAAACACGTAGATTTCCGAAATGCAACCTCCAAATCCGCATCACAGAATTGACCAACCGAGAAAAGATTGTGATTGTGGCCTTTGACGTAGTAAACCCTTTTGACGAGATATTTCCTTGAACCAAATCTCCATAACTAAGAATTGGAGCAAATTGATCATTGCCAAAACGAACGGTACCCAGATATTTTTCAACAAAATTGCACAGAATCAATATATTGCCCATCATGTGCTTTGTGCATCCCGAGTCAACAATGAATAGGATGAGTTGTACAATCTGCAAGAGAATTATAGGACGATGGAATACATGACAAATTAGATCCTAAAGTGTTTGTGAGTTTCAAGACATTAGCTATCCTAGATGCATTATCTATGGCAAAACTAACTCTCTTTTTCACAGTTTCATTCCTAACTTTAGGCACGCATTTCATTTTTGTCTTAGGAACCCATTTATATCTTGATGGGCATTGTTGTTCTATCCACCATTTCCACGCCTTACTAGTTTTCACATATAGCATCCAATAGTAACTCTTGGAATTCTGGACAGTGAGTTTTGATGCAACTGTTTTCTTACGGTGTGTTGCAACAGATTTGTTCGCTTGACTTTTAGGTTTTCTAGTACTAATAGGCACTACTTTAGGCTTCTTAGTTCTAGCATTCACGTCATTCAAATATTTAGAAACACAAGCATCATGATTTGAATTAAACACACATTTTCCACAAGTACCACAAACAGCATTAACAATCGAAATTCTGGATTTTAAACTGTCATTACACGCAGTTATAGATTTTGATTGATTAGAATTACTAGAAATCCTATGGTGGTCTTCTACTTCAGTCTTTTTAAACTTCACTTGACTAGTGTTTGGCGCGACCTTATCTTTCATTTGAGTGCTCTTAAGCTGTGTTCTGCTAACATTAGTTCTGTGATTTACTCTTGTAGATGTAGACACGCGAGGATTAGTATTCCTAGAGGTTTGAGGCAACTGTGGTGCTCTAGTTTATGTTGTCCTAGTGTCAATCTGATACATGCCTGGTTTAATCACATTTGTGTTTCTTACAGCTTGCGTTGCTATTTAAGGCAAATTCTATGAAGTGACTGGTTTTGATAAACCCTCTGAGTCATCAGTTTTTGGAACCGACTTGTTCTTTGCAAATTGTGTCATTTTTCATTTGTTCTTGACATTGTTGTAAAGCGAGTTGAAGAGAAATTGAGTGTTTTCTAATTTAGCTAAACTTCGTAAAAGCTCGGTATAAACTTATTTACTAACAAATTCAGTTTGTTTCGAAAGCTTTTGTGCAAGACAGTTACATTCCTTGACTTTATGAAGATATAAGCATTGCAATTCAGTGTGCGCATCTAAATCAGATAACGAATGTCGAACGTTCCTTTTAGAAATACATTTGAGCTTTTTTCTTTATGCAAACTGTGTCATTTTTTCATTTTTCTTGTCATGTTGTAAAGCGATGTTCAAGAGTAATCGAGTGTTTTTTCTAATTAGCCAAAACTTCGTAAAAGCTCGGTATAAACTTCTTTCAACAAATTCAGTTTGTTTCAAAAGCTTTTGTGCAAGACATTCACATTCCTTGACTTTATGATGATATAAGCATTGTAATTCAATGTGCGCATCTAAATCAGATAATGAATGCAAATACGAACACATAACATCATTATACACACATTCTTGTAAGAGCATATCATACATGTTTGAAAATTCTGCCTTATCAGATTCAAGTTCGTCAATTTCATTTTTAAGGGATTCAACGTACTTTAAATCAGCATGCATTTCTTTCTTAAGTTCATGAACAAATGCGAAACTATCATTCTGAGTCTTAAGGGCAAGAGGCATCAAACATGTCTTAATCAGGATTTCCATATCTTTAGCAGTTAGGGCACGAAAATGATCTTTAGAATGTTTTACCCAAGCTTGATCGACAAGTTCTCTAAGATGATTTATGTTATTTGTCATGACATTATACGCTTGTCTACTTTTGCTTATTGATTTGGACACAGGTAAGAAAGCTATGTTTTTGAAAATATTTGGTTTCGTTTTCACAAATGATTTTCTCCACATTTTCTTCCTTATTTCATTTGCATGTGCTAACTGAACAAGATATTCCTGGGTCGGGGGTTTAAAATTTTCATAAAGACTATTTAACTTTGTGTAGTCATAGGGTGGTCTTTATTCAATTTCGATCGACTCTCTTCTTCAAGAGTCAGAATCTCTTCCCTATTGGGGACGAGTCTGTTTGCAAGATCAGATTGGTCATGTGGGATCTCATACAAACATGGTTTCTCATTTTGAGCCTTTTTGAGGTACATTGGATTAGCAAAGGTAGGTCTTCCATTAAATGTAGGGCATTTGGGTGCTAACATATGAATGGTTTGGATTGATTGACTCCTTTTGTAAACAATTTCATTCAAAAACTTTAATTGGTTTTCCATTGAAATCATTTTGTCAATATCTTTTTCTTCCTTAAGTTTCAAATCCGTTATGACCTTTGTTTTCTCTTTGACAAGACCTTCGTAATGTGACTTAGTTAAAAGACTCTGTTTGACTAACTCATCGTGTTTCTCTTTGACAACTGAAATTTCATAGGCTTTAACTTTTAAACCTTCTTTTATGTCAATCTCTTTTTGAGCTAATAGTCCTAGAGTTTCATTTAACTTACGTTCAAGTTTGTCATAGTCAACTGTACGATCATTAAAGGCCTTGTACCTCTCAAACTCAGTCTGTTTATTTTGAAGTGCAACTAGACAACTATCCCGAATACTATTAGATTCCCCCAAAGTTCTACTAGTTTCCGCAAGAATAGATTTGCACTTAGTCAATTCATGAGCAAGTGTTGTGTTTTCTTTCTTTAATTGCTTTTGAATCTTTTTATTTTCATCGACATCAAGTTTTAAATTTGCAATTAAATTAGCAAGCGCAACACGCTCATCATCACATTCTACATCATTTTGGTCATTCTGAATATCATTATCACACATATTTGGTGAATCAGGAATGACATTACTATCACCCGTTTCCACTACACATGTGTTACTAATGGATTCAGATTGCTCAGAATGTTGTATTTCATTGGCAAACACATTATATCTAGTATCGTATTGTACCTGTTCCAATGGCTCAGAATCAGTGCCTGAGTCTGCATTAGGAACCTCCTGGATCTTTGCCATATAGCTGTAATGTGCTTCCAACTCTTGTTCATCAATCTCTTCATCCGTGTCTGCTAGCCAATCGGATTGCTCTGCTTGAAGTGGGACACCTTGCTCAGCTTGTTTGCATAGCAACATTTTTTCCTTGTGATACGTAGAGTCTTTAACCCGTTTTGGCTTTCTGCATTCCTTAGCAAAATGACCAAATTCCTTGCAGTTAAAACACTGTATCCCAGACTGCTGCACTACTTGACCACCTACAGTGTCCCTAGCCCCAGCAACATTCACTGTCCTCTGATTCCCAAACTGTCCAGTCTGATTGTCATTCTTGTACCTTGGAGTAGTATCCACATACTTGTTTCTGGTGTTTGAGGAAGTTCTAAGGTTGTTGTTGGTAGGTTTGTAGAGTTTCTTGAAGTACTTTGCAATGAGAGCCAAATTTTTCTGCATTTCCTTATCCTTCTGAGCTTGTTCAGGATCACTGTCTTCATCAGAAGCTGACTCAGATGGAGGTGTAATTGGTTTGGCTATCTCTTTGCCTTTGTGTCTTGTAGTTGCATGAGTTCTGGTTGGAATTGAGGCTTTTGATGTTGGTGCAAATGATTTGTGAGACTTTGATGTTTGATAATATGGATCTTGACATGGTTGAGCAGTAGCAACAAGTGCTAATGGGTTAGCATTCTTGGCTATTCTTTCAGCACGGAGTTCATTAACTTCCTTTTGGTATTGTTTCAGAATGTCAAATAGCTTGTGATAGGAAACTTCATCCAACTTGTGTTGTTGCTTGACAATTGTTACAAACCTTGACCATTCTGGTTGAAGTTGTTGAAGAAATTGAACATTGACTTGCATCGTAGCAACTGTCAAGTTGTTTCTGATCATTTCATTCATCATCTTGTAGAATCTTGTGTAATATGACTCAATTGTTTCTCCATCGTGAGAGGTGAATTGACCAAACTCCCAAAATAAGTTTGTCTTGACATCTTGAATGTTGAGTGATTCACCTTGTTGTAGCCTTTCGATAGCTTCCCACATTTCATGAGCTGTTTTACATGCATCAACAGTTGAGTATATTTCATCTCCAATTCCAGTCAATATCAAATGAATCGCTTCCTTTTCTGATTCAAAATGAGCTTTGTTTGCAGGAGACATATTCAGGACAGTTTCAACTGTTGTTTGTTCAGGAACTGCTGGAGAGTTCTCTGTTGCAGGAACAGCTGGAACTACTACAGTAGTTGGAGTGTAAGGACCTTCGAGAATGCACTTCCGTAAGGCATCACCATTTGGTCTTGTATCAATGTATCGTAAGAACCGTGATCGCCATTGTGCATATCGTCCCGTTGCAAGCATTGGTGGACGATCTCTTGAACCAGCTGCCATTATGTTGTTATGCATTTGACTGTCGGTTGTGGAAGTTACAATTGGAGTTGTCATGATGAATGATTGTTGAATTATGAAGTGAAAATGATTGAAGGATCTTAAGTAGATGTGTTGTGATTGAAGTTGTGGTAAAATGAAAACAATAAACGTCCACGGGATTTTACAAGTCTATGATTAAAACCGAGAAAAGAATTGAGTCTTTCGCGGGATTTTACAAAATCAATAGAAAACCGTGAATGTTAATTGATTTGGATTAAGGTTTGATTGTTGAATTAATTGTCTTTAAGTCCTTGATTGTGATTGTGATTATGATATGCTTTTGATTGAAGTTGAATTGATTAAGTTCTTGTGATTGTTTGTTGTTATGGTTCAAGTTGTTTTAATGAGACAGTGAATAATATATTCCCAAATTAGGTTTTCAAAACAAGGGATTTCAGTGGCACAACTCGCTAGTTTGAAAAAAATTGTGCAGCATAACGTTTGGATATGAGCTTAGGAAAAGGTCTTCAATTTCCTGTTAACTCGCTAAGATAACTCGCTACTGTCTTCTGCTAACTCGCTGATCTGGCAAAACTTGGGCAGCATAACAACTCGCTAGAACTAGAGAATTTGTCTTCAAATAAACCTGTAACTCGCTAGACCTTGAAACCTGTAACTCGCTAGATTTTGAAACCTGTAACTCGCTAGATTTTGAAACCTGTAACTCGCTAGATTTTGAAACCTGTAACTCGCTAGATTTCTAAGTCTTTAACTCGCTGGACTTTCAAATCTCTAACTCGCTGGACTTGTTCTTCGTAACTCGCTATCAAGAAATTCCCTAACTCGCTAGATTGAAAAACGAGTTAAACCCACTTTTAAAGCACAATAAGCCACGAATAAGCTAACCAACTTTAAAATAAGATACTATGTCACGTTTAGAACACAAAAGTACACGTCCTTTTTGAATCTAACCACAAACAAAGTCACAAATGTTGATTTTTTTTTCAAAATTTTCGAACAAAAAAAACAACAAAGAAAGTCTATGTTTGATTCTTAAAAAGGCACGTTTAATCTATGAATAAGCTAGGAAGCTTGAGCTTAACACCACCTAAGAACCAATAAGCCCCAAATTTTTTTGAGCCGT
>BQNB010049810.1:0-27138 GCA_026074375.1 Tanacetum coccineum
CGGGGGTTGAAATTGGTCAAAGCCGAAAGAATTAGAATCATAGCAAGAATTTTGCTCATGATAATAGTCTTCATTCATTGGTTGACATTGGTAAGTCTCATGAGGACCCCCGCAATTTTCACAACAAAGATATTGTTGTTGAAAATCATGAAAATCTTGCGGGAAATTAAAGTCTTGATTGTAACACGGTTCTGGATAGATAAACGAAACTTGAGGTGTACAATAGTGATCATAACAAGCATTGCTCCCGCAAAATTCACAAGAATAGATAGGAGGTTATAGAGGTGGGTTGAAAACGTTAGGAGAGTCATCAACAAAGTTAGGTTTTGAAACGTAAGGTAATGAATTTTATTTTTCGGAATGACACGTCGGATCAAAACTTGGCAAAGTTTGTGGGATCTCATCAATGGTTTGATTGCATGGTTCTGGTTTAGAGATAATCGGAGCTTTTGGTGGACAATTATAACCAATATGAGCACATTTCCCACAAGACTTACAAGTGCATTGTTGACAAAAGATTCCATCTAATGAGTCACCACACTCGTAACAACAATTGTGGTTAAATTGTAGAGGACTTTGCGAGGAATTTTCACCGGGGTCCTGTTTGACAACGAATGGCTCTCGAGGAGCATTAACAACGTTGGTATCGTCATCGGATGACTCGGAAGTGTTTAGAAGGTCTTGGTTAATTCCATTTTCATGACAAGTTGTAAACCAAACTTCCTTTAATTTCTTCCGCCATAGAGCACATCCTTGACAAGATGGACCTTCAACCGGGTTTCCACACTTTGCACAAAGTATAGGAGGTCGTTGAGACGAGTCGGGCGTTTTATTAGGATCACGAACGAACTTGTCTACGAGACCTCCTTTTGAACAACCACATGATTTATTGTACAACGCTCCACAAGTCGAACATTCTCTAATCGTGTAAAGAGGATTTAAACGATAATCGAGGGACGCCATAAGAATTAAAAATAGAGGGATAAGAAGAAGAATTAAATGGCAAAGAGGTTAAAGGAGATTATTTTTGGATTTTCGAGTTTTTTAAACATCATATTTTATTAACGGACAAAACGAGATTGAATAACTTAAACCGATAATCAACTTGCTTCACGGTAGCTCTTTAAAAGAAAAACACACAAAGGAGCGAAGGAGTAGGAAAGCGCGAAGCTATTAAAAACCTTTCTCCTTTAGGGTCGTAGTTCCTCGGAACAACCCTCCTTATACCCCTCTTATAGTTTGTTAATCTCTTAAAGGTGAGCCGTATTTCACAAGTGACACAAAGGCAAGTTTTAAATCTTTTGTTCGGGAACTTATTATGATAATGCTTCAGTTGAAAGCATTATATTGATGATGATTTTTATTTGTTTTTATAGACAATGTTTTTATATTTTTGATTTTTTTTTTAATTATACTAATAAAAGAAAAGTGAAAAAAATATTTTTGTATTTTTGTATTTTTATAATAAGAAGAAAATATTCACAAACGGAAAACAATAACTTCACGAGGAAGGGTCTTCAAGTCACTAATCGTCAAACCGTAACGATATTGTCGCAACACACCTCCCCGACAACGGTGCCAAAATGATGGTCAACTTTTTAGGGTTAATTATATCAAATATATAGTATAGTATTACCGGAAGTATCGGTCTCTCGCTTCGTTATCCACAAAGTTTGAAACCGGACCCGGGTCGTTATGTCCCGACGAGGCGTGAAATTGACGGTTACGTTATTGGTTTGACTCTTGGATGCTTGAATAATCAAAGATATAATGGGTTTTCTAAAACTACGGGAAATTAATGCAATTTATACAAAGGAAAACCTAACTCTACGGGAAAAACAATAAAAGACACGGGAAATTAAACTTAAGACTACGGGAAAGCATAAAAAAGAAATTAAATAACTTAAAAATCTACGGGAAGCATAAATAAGGCATAAAGGAAATCCTAAGTCTACGGGAGCATAAAATTAAGGCAATTAGGCTTAAATCACAAAAACGAGAACGGAAGTTAAAAACGAACGTTAAAACTCTACGGGACGCATAATAAGGCCTTAAAATGGAAAACACTAAGTCTTAGGGAACTAAAAATATGAAAGCAATTAAAGATACAGTAAAAAGATTACATATCATACAAAAATTAATATGTTCATCCAAAGGGCTATAAAACGTTAACGAGAAATAAAATCGAACATGAACTAAAAACCTAATGTGTATTAAATTTTAAACCTTAATAATTTTTAACTTTTAATTAATCCTAAGTGACTAAAAAGTAAGAACAAAGAAAACTAGACCAAAAACGGAAGTGTTTTAAGCTTAAAACATAAAAAACGTAAACGGGATTCAATCCCGTTCTTTAAAAAACAAAATTTTAAAATTTTAACCCTACGGATGCAAATCTATTTTTCCTAGGTCCTATATGATAAAAGAAAATTTTAAAAAAAAGAATTATATTTTTTTGACTTTTAATTTTTTTATTACGTGCCTACCCCTCACTCACCCCTCTCCGCCATTGCAAAACCTCACCATTTTAATGAAATTAAATGATTAAAAATAGTAAACTACTTACAAAAATTCTGGAAAAATGCTGAAAAATACTTTGACTTATAAGGAATGCATGAAAAATATAAATTTGAAAAAGTGTTGGACAAATAAGCAGTTAATAAGCTAAAAGCTATAATAAGCAAAACTGAAAAATAACTATTTATAATTAAATGCAAAGTTATAACCTGAAAAGACCCTAGGGCAGTTGGTTTGTATTGTGCGTGAACTGGAATGGGTTGAGCAGGGTCTGAGGTCTGGGGTTCGAGCCTTGAACTCACCCCAGATGCGTCCCCCTTTCCCATTCTTTTTTATTTTGTAATTTTTTTTAAAAAGGGATCTCCGTTAAATAAGCTGAAATGGGACAATTTTTAATAAAGACAATATTTTTTGAAAAGCACTATAACGCTAGGGAAATAAGCAGACTGATAGGTGACAGAAAAGATCGATATACAGATATATGATTTTCACTAAAATATGCTCAGAAATAAGCTACGCCCTAAACTACATAAGCTATAAAGGGCCTAAACTACACCTAATAAGCAAGATTAATCTTAAATAAGCAAGTACAATAAGCTGGATAAGAGCTAAAAGGGATTGACAGAATGCTAAAAACACTAAGGCACTAAAAGAAATGCTAAACTGTTGGGCTTTAAGGATAAAATAAACTACTAGAAAACAAGAATAGCAAAAACAGAAGCAATCCTACACATATTAAGCAGATAGAAACAAAATTAAACAAAGATAACAAACAAATAAGAAAATAAGCACTAAGCTAAAAGCTGGCAGGCAAAAAGCCTATATGGGACTTTTTGGGCTTAAATTTAAGCACCTTAAAGGAACCTTATGGCTATGGGGCTTATAAGCTCTTAAAGCTAGTCCTATGGGCTTATTAAATCAGCACTTGGAAAAGAGTTTGAAACAACTATAAGCTAAGAAAAGGGCTTAAGAAAAAGCTTGCCACACTCAGTACATGCTGAGTGTGGTTTTCTTTTATGAAGAAAAAGCCTATATACATGCTTACTTTTAAGCTGATAAATAAGCTCAAAATTGAAAGTGAAGTAAAAACAGATGGAGTCTACCCTATAAAATGCTTTTGTTTTTTTCACATTTAGCATTCTGAACATACATTAACTAGACTAAAAGAGAGATTGAAAAAGGAGCTTGTTAAACTTAAAATGACTTGGACAAATTTTGACTCAAAACAACATGGTCAAATAAAAACTAAACTATGCCATACTCTACTGAATTTAACCATAACATTGAGTCCTAAAAACAACCTTAAAGCAACTTTTAGCAAAAATCAAATTAAAACCAGTTTGAAAAGATTCTCAAATCACAGGTTTGGACATCTTTTAGACAACACTTAAAAACAAGATTTTAAACATTAAAATTAAAAAAACTAATTAAGATTACTAATATAAGCTTGTTAAAGAATGCCAAGTGACCCAAATGGTTTTAAAACTCATTTTTACCCGTTTTTAACCCTTGACCCAAACACCTCTTAACTTTTTGCATTTTCATTTTAAAGCTAAAGCCAGACTTTAAAGACATCCTCCCCTCCCTGCCACGTAGATATGTTAAACAAATATAGTAGTTACTATAAGCACAATTAAGACATTAATAAGCACAAAATAAGCAGTTTACAAGAGGCAATTTTTAAAGCATAAAAGACAGAAAGAGATTGATAACTATAAATTTTCATTTTTAAAAAGTAAATCTTTCTAAGATTAAGTTCAATGACGAGTTAATAATAAAACATAAAACTTAAAAAAAACATTAAAAACTTAATCTTACACTTCACCTACTCCTAGTTAAACTTCTCTCTTTCTGTCTTCCTCTTTCTTTTTCATAAGCTGTCAAAAGTCTTCTTCATTGTGTTTTCTTATGTATTCTATGTGAGAGGAAAACCAAGCATCATCTTAGCCTTCCATTAGCCTTGGAGCCCAATCTTAGTAATCTTGACCCTCAATTTCCTTGTCCTCTATCTCTGTCCAATAGGAGAATAAGGGATTGCCAACATGGCAATGAGCTGGTGGGGTATTGGGGTTGGAGGAAAATGATGTTTTTGTTATGGTGTGAAGTGAGTTAGTGATGAAGGGATGTTGGTTTTGTGCATGGCGGGTAAGAAAAAATGGGGAAGATATATAGTAACTTGAAAATAGGGTATAAGTTTGTGGAATTGGCACAAAAGGTCCCTCAAAGTGTTGTGTTTAATTACAACAACAGTCCTTGTGGGTGGCCAGTTTGGTCCTTGTAGCTTGAAAGTGTTTGCATCGTTAGTCCTTAAAGGATTAACGGTGTAAGGGTGTAAGGATAACATAGTTAAGTTGATGTTGGGTTTAGGTTTTGGGCTTTTGGGCCTGGGTGTGGTTTCTTTTATATATAAAATGATTTTGGGATAATTTATGGAAATAGGTTAAGAAATGGGTTAAGTGGTTTAAATAAAATGGGTTAAAGGTTTATAATAGTAGTGGGCTGACTCGACCCACTAAAATGGGTACGAGTCGACCCATTTTTTCATGATAGGGTTTCGGGTTTGTTTTTCCATGCCCTTTCCAATGCCGTATCCCGGGGTTGACTTTGACTTCGTCTTGACTTCATTAAATGCACAAACGTTGTCGAGTCAATCCAGAAATGTTCGTTTTAGCTCCGTTTTCAATCCTTTGTACCTTTGGTTTTGGTTTTTCGCGCTCTTTCCAATTCCGCTTTCGGTTTTGTCCGGTTTGTCTTTGTTTTTGTCCTTTAGTGAATATCCGGTACCTGCACAGTACAAACACAAAAATAAGCATATTTATATCATTTTATGTGCGTTTTTGGTCGTTTAGGGCCGTTTTATTAGGTAAAAGGTATGTGTAATTACACATATACCACAATTTACTAAGGCCTTTAGAAGAACTTTGAAAGTTCTTAAGTTTGGTTTTTAATTCTTCTTTTTTATTTACAGCTTCTGCTAATTGTTTCTTATGATATGTAAGCACATCAGTTTTATCATCTAAATCAATTTTCATAAATCTAATCTTCTCCTCATACCAAAGTTGATTTTTCTGATGAGTAACTAATTGAGCCTCTACCTTTTTAAAGCTTGAGTATAGGCTTGAATTATGGCTGAATTTCTATACTAGGCCTCGCCAAGTTGTTCCTTTTTCATATATAATTTTTTAAGTTTTGCATAAGATCTACACAATTCTTTAAAAAGATGTTCCTCGTGTCTGAATTCTGAATTGCTGTAAGCCATTTAAAGCAAAGTTCTTTGTTTCATCCTCCTGCATGATCATGTACGCAATCAACACCTCCCCATCAAGAGTTACCAAAGCTTTAGGTTCCTCCTGTTTTCTAGGTCTCCTTCCATTGTCTTTGTCGAATTTATTATCCAGTGTTTCATTTGATCGCAACTCTCTAGCAAAATGCCCTTTCTTATGACAATTGTAGCATTCGACTTTAGTCTTGTCAAATCCAACTGGTTCCTTGGCATCAAAATGCAGCTTTCTCCTGTCTTTTGTAGCTTCTTTGTCAATCTCATGGAAATCATGGCCACTTGCCATTTCAAGTCCATCTCTTCTAAATCAAACTCATCAAGCAGATCCAGATCTTTATGATCCAAATATGGACCATTAGATGTTTAGCAATGATTGGTAACTTAAGTTCATCAAGGTTGATGAAGAGTTTTCCCTTTGTGAGTTGTAGCCACGAAGAAGTAGAAACCCCTTTAAGCAGTACTACATCATTAGTACTACAAGTGCTTCGGAAAGAAGAACAAAGGCGACATTCTATGCACTAGAAGGTGATCTAGTAGAGCCTTTAATATCAGACTCAGAAAGACGCTCTAGGAGTTTTATAGAGATCATTAATTCTAAGACTATCCATCCTGGCTTGGTCCTCATGGACTAAGGATACCTTGGGACCAGGAAGAAGGTAAAGACCTAAGGAACTTCTGATTGCATCTTCGGTGGAGACACCTGCACCATGAATCTCAAGTTGACTCAGAAGACTTTGAAAACTATCATAACCTTTGTGCAGTCCTTATGAGTTGGACACAGAAAAGCCTTCAAACTGTTGCTTTAAAATGTATTTCTACATCTTCTTTGATTCATCATTGCCACCAAATCTGGATTTGATCAGCATCCACATTTATTTTAGCATCAGTCATCTTGTGAAATTTTGCTAGGTGTCTTATGTAAGCATAATAATATATAGCAAGGTGGTCCTTGCTTTTCATTTCTTAATGGCTAAAAACTTTCTTTCAGCTAGTTTTAGGATGGCAGAACTTTATTACTTCATTTGTATCTGTTGAGACACTTACAGGACCATTTCCTTTTTGTATGACTTCCCATATAGGATAGTCTATATGGCACAAGTAATATTCCATTTTCATGGCCCAGATGTCATACTCACCTTTCTTTAGAATAAGGAGTTTAATAGTTGACACAATGTGGGGGGGGGGGCTTGTTATTTTGATGTTTGTGGTAGTGGTGGTGATGGTGGTAGAATTTCATCATCTGATCCTACCATTGAATAGATCTAAAAGGTAAAAGTTTGTAACTGATGTGTTTTGGTTCTTCTTACTCAGAGTTTCTCAGCAAGCTCTGATACCACTTGTTGATCCCAATCTGAATAGATCTTTCTAGCCTGTTAAGGGTGGTAGCCAATCTAGATAAATCCAAACTAACTACAAGAAAAATAATGGCTATGAACAATATAAGTTATGCGGAAACTAACTTATATGCTATGAGGGAACAATGAATAAAATAGAAATTTGATTATTATTGAATCTGCCTAGGTTACAGATTACTAACTATATATTGGTGAAACTTGTATATGAAACTTATATCTAACTAATGCCGTAGGGTTCCTTTTATACCAAGGAAAACCTTAATGGCCGCGTACAAAACGTTGTGAGAGATAATGACAATCTCAATTCCTATAATAACTCATGCATATCTCCTAACAGTACTAACTAGCAGGGAGTATACTAACTTACTACTAACAACACTAACTATGCGGGGGGGGGGAGAGGGTGGGGGGGGGGGGGGGGGGGGAGGGGGGGGGGGGGGGGGGGAGGGGTGGGGTGGGGGTGGGGGGGGGGGGGGGGGGGGGGGCGGGGTCGGGGGGGGGGGGGGGGGAGGGTGGTAGGGGGGGGGGAGGGGGGGAGGGGTGGGGGGGCGGGGGGGTGGGGGCGATGGGGGGTGGGCGGAGGGTGGGGGGGGGCGGGGGGGGGGTGGGGGGGGGGGGAGGGGGGGGGGGGGGGGGGTGGGGGGAGTGGCTAGTACTAACAATGTACTGATAGTACTAACTATTTATAACTAACAGTACTAACTACTTAGTCTATTTTCTTAAATCTACATCATTCTTCATCAGCAACACTAAGTAGAACTAGCAGTAGTAACTTGTATAAGTAGCAACACTAAGTTGTAGGAACTTTTAAAACCCAACATTTTCATTCGCAAAACCATTTTCATTTAGCACCTAATAAAGTTTCATCCCAACTATTCCTTATTAAGCTTTATTCTATAAACTCTTTTAACGTTTCTATAAGCTTTAAAACGAATTCTAAAAGCTTAAACCAATCGGGTTTCTTTTTAAAACTCTAAACGCACCCATTTTACATATTTAAGCTCATAAGGTGTTTTGATAAGCTATAAGCTCGTAAAAGCTTCTTTTATTAACTTGATTTTTACATAGTTATAAGCTGCAAAACTCTCTTTTGATTTCATAAAAATATTCAAGATTATAATTTTGGCCTAAAATTGTAAATATTTTCATACATCAAGGGCTTATATATTTGTAAATTTCTGAAATTATATAGTTTTGGGGTCAATAATCTCAATTTCCTAAAGTATATAACTACAAGGGACTGTTGCCAAATTTTAAAGTTTATGTTGTATTTCAAAATATATATTACTTTATATATATAAAAGGATTAAACTCATAAAAGTATAAAATCATGGGTATTATATAGCCATTTTAGTTATTCTTAAATATAAATATGTGATATTTTTGGTATAACTATAAAAAAATATATAAAGATTATAAGACCAATTTTATTAAATTAGATCTGACTGATTTGTCTGTTATTAATCATCTATCGACCAAAATATAAAACATTCATATTTAACGTACTTATCACTCGACTAGCTTTTGAAGAACTTAAATGTTTATCGTTTCACGTTTCTTGTGAATTTCATGTGAGGGGTTCAATTGCGTATATGTTTTGATGACGTTTGTTTTGGATTTACAATCTTATAGTTGTCATAGCTCTTCAAAGTTTACTACATGACCTTCTGAATTATGATTGCACAGAACAGTGATACATTATTTCCATAAAAAATAAATCATAGTAATATGTAGATTAAAACTTTATGATGGTTTTTGAAGACATAAAAACAATTCCAAACTAAGCTTGTAAATATTACACCTGTTATGTTGGAGAGGCCATTACTTTCATTTCTTTATATTTTGCATAATCAATTTTCCCTCGGTAGAGGTGAGTTCGTAGCCTCGATTTTAAATCTGCGTGGAAGACTTTTTAAACCGCGAGGGGGATACATCTTCCTTAAACATGAATGCAAGTGTTTTTCCAACTGTATCGATATTCTAGATATATTATTTCTATAGTTTCCTTTCCACAGTGCACTTTTTCCATATCATGAAACATTAATTACTTGCGAGTAATCACATTATTATGGACTAAGATCGATGGGTGGTGACGACTCCTGTTGGTACTAACCCATAACATGGGTAACTGTAAAACACTTTATTTCCACTTATTAGGTACCTTGGCAAGTTACACTTTGCCCTCAGGGACTTTTGTTCCTCAACCAATGTCATTCGGTAATCTCTTGTATCTTATTGACTATAATGAGTTTGGGCAATGATTACTGTTTTCGATGATAATTGTTGTGTTGCAATTATCTACATCTTATGATAACTTGTATTCGATTATTACTATGATAATTGTAAATGCAATTGCAATTATTACTATTTATGGGTGTATAACAAATAACCACTGGTCTTTGATGAACTTGTATTTATTAAACTATCTATCACATAAACCTATGAAATTTCATCATCACATTGTGTTGACCGTTTTTTAGCATGTTTATCTTCTGGTAATGAGCCACTTATGGCACGAGTTGCACGGATTTGAAGATGGATAAATTGTTATCATTCAAACTTTATGTTTTCATGTAGATTTTGGGACCTCTCATTTTGTAAAAACTCTAATGAATAAATAAACGATAATAAAATCTTCCAAAACATCTCTTTATGAGTCGTTTTCTATGATTGTATATGTTGATCCATGAAGTAATACCCCAGATTAGCTTCCGCTGCTATATGTCAAAAATGGGGGTGTTATACGATCCGAGATGATAGATATTGGCACGCCATATCAGGAGACTATTTCTTTGATTTACAACCTTATAAGGGTTTCCATACTATCTGTCTCTTAGGTAGGGATGAAATGTGCGGATGTAGGTATAGGCGTCGCTAATGACCCAGATTGTGTCATGTCCGTTTGAGGTTTTGGGTAGTTTTGTGATGAAATCCATCGTTATTCTCTCCTACTTCCACATAGGAATCTTTGGTTGTACTAGTAAGCCGGATGGTTTCTGACATTCAGCTTTAACTCTAGAACATGTTAAACACTTGCCGACATATTCTACAATGATTGCCTTAATGTTAGGCTAACAATAGAGTTTCTTTAGATCCTGATACATCTTGTCAGAACCTGGGTGAATGGAATACTTTGATTTATGAGACTCATGCATGATTAAGTCTCTCAAACCGCCAAAGAGTGGTAACCAACTTCAATTCTTGATACATCGGGTTTCATCAGGACGTATTTTAAATGATTTGTCCATTCCTTGTAGGTTCTCAGCTTTGATGTTTTCTTCTTTGATTGCCTCGGTTTGAGCTTTGAGGATTTGTGTTGGTAACTTTGGGTGAAGGGTCAAGATTAATGATCTAACTCGGAGTGGTTGAATTCGGTCTTATTGTTAAGGCATTTAACTATGACATTTGCCTTTACAGGTTGGTAAAGAATTCTACAATGCGTAATCTGCGTGTAATTTCTCTAACCAACGACGTTGTCTTGTTCAACTCTTTTTGACAAGGATATGCTGAAGACTTGTACGATACAGTGAAACATTACACTTTGATACCGTATATATAGTGTCTCCAAATTTTAAGAGCAGAATCACAACTGTCTTATTAGATATTATGAGTGGTATACGTTTTCTTATGCAGAGTTTGAGTTGTCGGGATGGCATATTGCAATAACCGTTTCCCTTATTGATTAATTACAAACTCCCTAGTCCTTGAGTGATGCATACTAGTTAAGACAACAAAATCATCGTTTCCTTCTGGTAATGCTAAGATTGGAGCTTCACAAAGCTTCTGCTTAAGCAGTTTAAAAGCTGTCTCTTGGTCTTTTCCCCAGATATACTTCTTGTTTTTCTGTGTTAATTCAGTCAAAGACTTTGCAATCTTTGAAAAATCATTGATAAATCTTCGATAATAGCCTGGCAAGTCCTAAGAATTGATCGGTAACTTATAGTGGGTGCTTGTTAGTAGGAGATGCCCAAATCTTAACTCTTCCATTCTTTTGGCGAGGTCAACATGAAGTCCTTGACTATTAATTAAGTGTCTAAGAAATTGTACGATACTAATCCATAAATCACACTTGGAGAACTTGGCATATAATTTCTCTTTTCTAAGTAATTCCAAGATTATTCTCAGATGATCTGCGTGTTATCCAAGTATGGTTTACACATACGATTCATGAGATCCATGAATACAGCAGACGCGTTAGTTAAACCAAATGGCATCACTTGAAATTCATAGTGTTCGTACCTCGTTCTGAAAGCGGTTTTGGGAATATCTTCACCCCTGACTCTCAGCTGATGATAGCCTGATCTTAAGTTAATCTTCGAGTAGACACTCGAACCTTGAAGTTGGTCAAATAAGTCACCAATCCTGGGTAATGGATAATGATTCTTTACAGTAAGTTTATTCAACTCCCGGTAATCGATACACATTCTGAATGATCCGTCTTTCTTTTTAACAAATAAGACAAGAGCTCCCCAGGGTGAAGTACTTGGTCGTATAAAACCTCGGCCTGCTAACTCTTGAAGTTGGTTAGATAGTTCCTGCATTTCTGAAGGAGCTAATCTATAAGGTGCTCGGGCTACAGGTGCCGCTCCTGGAATTAGATCGATTTGGAATTCTACTTGGCGAACGGGAGGAAGGCCAGGTAGATCTTCAGGAAAAACTTCTGGGAATTCTCTGACTACTGGGATATCTTCTAGTCTTTTCTCGTCCGACTTCTTTTCCATTACTTAGATTACGAAAACTTGACAACCTCGGGATATATACCTTTTGGTCCTTATACAGGATATGAGACTTAGTCGGGTTTTACTTTGATTACCTCGGATGATCAAAGTTTCACCGTTAATTGGGATGTGGACGACTTTCTCATCACAAATAATTCTAGCATGATACTTAGATAACCAATCCATACTAATGACGACGTTGAAACTACCGAGTTTGATCGGCATAAGATCAATTTCAAAAGGTTGGTTTAACAAGGTTAGGGTGTAACCCTGAATAACGGTGTTTGTGCTTACTAGGTTTCCATCATCCATTTTGATATTGTAAAAGGTATCTATTGTAATGGGTGGAATATTTAGCATAGAGGTATCAAATAATACTCTAGCTAGATGTTGGTTTAGAAGGAACATACCCGTGACTACATTCGGGTCTTGGTGAGCACTGCTATCCCTCAGCATGTAGGCTCTTCCCTGGGCATTGTTGTTGGTGGTCTTTCGGCATTGATTTGCATAATGCCCTTTCTCTCCACAGGCATGACAAGTAACTGTTACTGGTAGCAGATTACTTCCAGTGGCTGGCCCTTTATTTCTGTAGTTCTTGGTTAGATGGCCCACCTTGTTGCAAGTATTACACTTGACAGTGCAAGGTCCTATGTGATGCAGAGTGCATTTCTTACACAAGGGACGGTTTCTAGTATACCCATTGTTTTCAGTTGGGGTGGCAGCATAAGCCTTGAAGGTTTCCTGTCTTTTGTTCTGTTGTGGTTGGTGATTATTGTAGCGGTTGTTGGTGTTGGTGTTACGGTAGTTGTTGTTGTTAAAAGTTCTTCTGTCGTCAAACTTTCGTTTGTGATCACTTGATACTTACACCGGAGTGTGCTTTGTTACCTGATCCATTAGCCTCTGGGCTATGTTAATGGCTTCCTCTAGAGTTTGAGGTTTAGAGGCGGTAACATTCCCTTTAATACTTCGAGGCAATCCCCCGATGAAAACTTCTATCATTTTATCAGAATCTGGCACCATAGTGGGACACAAGATTGCCAATTCCTGGAATCTTCTCACATATGTCTTGAGATCATTCCCTTTCACAGTCAGATGGTAAAATTCGTCTTCTATCTTTTGGACTTAGTTCGGGGACAACATTTCTTTATCAAAAGCTTCTTAAATTTAACCCAGGTAATCTTGTAAGCTTCTTCTATCCCAATAGGTTAGGCAAAATAATTCCACCAAGATAGAGCTTCTTCAATTAAAGTACCAGTAGCAAACTTTACCTTGCAGTCTTTAGTACAGTTGCTATGGGAAAACACTGATTCAGTTCTTTCAAACCAGCGGATAAGACCAACGACCATTACCTTTTGAAGTTATATTTTGGCATCACAATGAATTCTATTGTAGATACATTGTCCTTCCATAGGAAGCTTCTCTTGGACTAGTGGAAATTATCATAATTTGCCGATGTTAGCGGTCTTGTAGTCTTCCAGAGCTGCGGTAACTACTGTCAGCAACAAGTTCTTCCTTTGAATGGCACTTGAGTCATGGTTGGTGCTTCAGATGTTGACATCCTTTTGGGAGGCATTCTATCAACATAAGATAACACGTAATAAGAATGATATCACAAGTCTTAAAATGATTAAAGTTCAAGAATAAACATTGTCACAATAGTGATAGCGAAATCATAGATAATTCATCAACAAAAAAGAATCTAATGAAATTATTTAAAATCATGGTATGATTCATAACGATGGAGACAGAGATGTGATGATAATAGAAGTAGTTTAGTGATGGATATATCGGGTATTATGAAACAACAAGGTGTAACGGGATTGCCATTGTAATTATATCATGAACACACTTTGCCTATAGTACTGTACAAATCATAATTTTGACAAGTGTATGTGTTTATTTTATACCACCATACCCGAGGCTAGGTAAAAAGATATAACTATAATCTACATTAGTATTTGATGGTCCTTTCTGGTTGTTCCATGAGTACATAGATTGCATTAAGTATACTTTCCTGTCTGCATTGAGAGGACATATTCTTCGATGATTTGTCTAGATTAGCAATCCCTGAAGCGAGCCAAGAGCAATCTTGTTGTTTATTTCCACATTTGCTTTCATTGAAGTTTAGCTATTCGAGCATAGACCTTTTGTAGTTCTAGCTTCCAGATTGTCGAAATCTGTTTTATAAACATCTGACCTTTTCGAGAACCTTCTATGTTTTCTTCTATGTGCACAAAGCGGTCGAGAATAGTTCTTCCCAGTGATTCAGAATTTCCTTAATTTGCTCCTGTGACGTTCCAGACTTGTCTTACGAGAGCTTTCTCTGCTCTCCCATCTTAAATTCTTAGGAAGGGCATAAGTATAGGATAAATGAATGGTTATGTCCTTGTTCCCTAGGTGAAAATAATTTCCACCAAAAAGAAAGGAAACTTCTTGAGGATTTAAACATTATATGATATCATGTAGATTTAGGCAAATATTTGGTGTGGAATAGGTTAATCTTTAGCATAGTAAGTATGCATTACCTTCATATAGGGTCATCATAAAACATGAAAAGTTGGTGAAAACAATTGGAACTCACCAATGATTAATATGAAGAACAAGAAAATAAGTTTTTTCCTGGTGAAGGTTTGGACATAGTCCGATGAAGCCGGGATATAGGACTGATAAGTGCTTAATAACACAAATGCTTATTACCTCTGAAAACTAGCTTAATACCAAAAACAGACAAAAAATGCCAAAAATATGTTTGTTTTGCATTTGTATTGTGCAGAGAAGTGGATATCAACAAAAAGACATAAAACCAGCCAACAATACAAAACTGAGCATGGAATGGAAAAACTGTGCAAAATCAAGGCCAAAGGTCCAAGAAATACCAAAGTCAGAGTCAATACTTAAAATCAGCAGTCAAAACCGAGCCGCCAATGAAACAGAAAGAATACTATTGGATGTAATCTTAACCCATCTGATGTGCCGGAAAGCCCAATTAGTATTATTATGAAGACAGTGAAACCAAATGGGCCCGTCAATCAATAACAACAGCCATTTGTGTGCAATAGTACAAATCACAGTGAATACTTTGAAGGCCAATCCTAGCCCAGTTACAGCCAATCTCAGCCATTTACACACAAAAAATACCCAAACTTCATAAACCTTAATTGGTTGAAAAAAGCCCAATAACCAAACCTGTACCTTATTGGGCCCAAACCCAAACCCAGTGGGCCCAATACAAACCCAAGCCCAACAAAAGCCCACAATCAATTTTTATAAACTTTAGGGGCTAAAATTGCCAATTTTGAAAGTTATTTTATAAAAGAAAATTGGTTTAATAAAACACAAGGGCTGAAATTGCAATTAACCAAAACCCTCTTTTATTCTTTTGTTAATAAACCAGAGGGACCATTTTTGTAATTATCCAAAACTTCTTTATTTCTTTTAGTTATAAAACGGAGGGACCATTTGTGACACTTTCTAAAACTTCTTTGTTATAACTAAAACTTGGGCTTAAATGAAATGAAAAGAGTAAGAAAGGTGAGGGGCTATTCTTGCCTCTTCCCCAAACATATCTTTTAAACACTGCAACCACAAACGTACTGTAACCACTTACCCGCCAAAAACCATACCAGCCATTTCCCACGGTTTTTCTTCCCAAACCACCTCCCAAGTACCCCTCACAGCTCACCCACACACTACCCCCAACCGTCAATGACCCAAAAACAACCCTCTCCCCTTGCAAAACACACATCCCAAACTACCCCCTTTCAATGGCTGAGAATGAAGTCAAGACAAAGAGAAGTGCTATATATTAACCTATGGAAGCTCCTGACTGCTCACAACAAACCCAGCCCAAGTCCAAAGAAGAACTTTGAGCTTGTATTAATAAAGAGTGAAAAGAGAGCAAGCGAACAAACGCACACCATTTTATTTTAATATTTTTTAGCTTAATTTTAATACAAAAGTCTTTTCTATTAAAATCATATTTATATAAAAATTCAGTTCATGTAAAAGCCATATGTTTGTAACAATTTTCCATTTTAATAAAAAGTTAAAAAGTTTGTTAAAAATCACGCAATGAGAAATTTTAAAAAAAGAAACTATGATATAGGCTGTTTTAAATAATTCTGTTTAAGGTTGATTAAACATATGTATAAAAGTTATTAAAAATCATTTGTGATCCCCTATTTCTCTCATCTTAAGTTACCCATAAAAAAACACAGTTAAAAAAACCTATTTTAATAAATTAAGGAGAGGTTTGGTTTAACCTTAAAATTTGTCACCATGGTTTTTGAGGGTCAAGCTCACTCTGCCAACTTGGCTGAGTGTGCAGGGGTTAATCAAGCCACTTTAATTACCACGTTTTTATTTTAAAAATACAGTTTTTAAGTATTTTTTTGTTCTGTCAAAATTTGAAAAAGCAAAATTGAGCTTACAGGCTCACTCTTAAATTTGGCAGCTGTAATCACAGTTAATATTTGTGTCTTTTTGTTGTTGTTAGTAGCCAATAATACCCACCCCTTGCTCAGTCATATTACCATAAGCCCATTTACTTAAGTAGTGTATTATAGTATTTTTTTTTTGAGAATAGCCATTTTTAAGCCCATTGTTCAGCAGTTTTAATTAAGCCTTAGGCCCTCATATTTTGAATATAAGTTCATTTACATGTCCTTTTTATCTGTTTGTAATTTATTTTGGCTAAAAAGCTCTTAAGAGCTTATTGCATAAGCTCAAAAGAGACCCCTTGTTCACTCATGTTGTAAGTAACTCCTGGGTGCGAGCACCATTTTCAAGCCCACTCTTCCCGCAATTTTAGATATTAAGCCTTAGGATCTTTTAGCTCTTATTTATAGCTTATTAGTAGTTCTTTAAGTCCCCATAGTTTTGTAGCTTAACTCCCCTTTTAGCTTAGCTTATTCTAGGCTTAAAGTAGCATTGTTTCTGTTTTATATTAAAACTGTTAATATAGCTTAAATCATTTCTAGCTTATTTTAGGGCTTATTCTAGATAACTTAGCTTATTTTAGGACTCCCCTCTCCTATTTATCTGTCCCCCATAAATTATAGCTTATCTAGTTAGCTTAAATCCCAAAAAGAAAGCAAAATAAGCCATAAGCTTATTTAGCTTCTGCAGCCCCATTAAGCTCATTTTTCTAGCTTATTTAGTTGGATTCAGCTTATGCACCTTTTATGAAAAAAGATCCACCAAGAAGCCCTATCTACACCTTTGTCCGTTCTTTGGCTTTTTGATAATAAGCTGTTTGGACCCTTTTTGTAATCGGGGTTCTCTTTCAGGGACTGTTTGTGTAATTTCATCTTTTAAAGTTACAATGTGTTTAGTCCCCCTTGTCAGTTAATAGTAACCAATACCGTTTGTCCCTGTGTCCTTTTTCCACTGTTATCCCCTAAAGTATAACTTTAGTTAGTTTATTTAAATAATTAAATTAAATAGTTTTAAAATTTAATTAGTTTTAATTACTTTAATTAATCAGTGACTTTTGGGCATTTTTAATTTTTAGAATTGTTAAACATTTCTTTCTTTTATTTAATTTTATTTTTTCAAAATT
Source organism: Tanacetum coccineum (assembly GCA_026074375.1). Taxonomy (NCBI): domain Eukaryota; kingdom Viridiplantae; phylum Streptophyta; class Magnoliopsida; order Asterales; family Asteraceae; genus Tanacetum; species Tanacetum coccineum. Next base: position 17,431 of record BQNB010049810.1, read on the forward strand.
TTTATAACTTTTATTTTTTGTCTTTTCCTACTTTTCTTATTTTTTAATTAGTTAATAAATCTTAGAAAAATCATAAAAAATCTAAAAATTAATAAAAAATATTTTTTCTTTTTTATAAAATTTTCTTTTTCAATTAGTTATGTCTAGGACAAAATATGAGAAATATAGTATAAGCTTAATTTTTTCCTTAAATTTCATCTATACCCGTTTTAATAATCGTATGTCGTTTTAAAAAGCCGTTTTCTTTTCGTTACATCAAACGACCTCCGTTTTAGTTCTAAAGTTTTTTTCTTTATTTTTTCAATTTAAGTTAATTAGAATTTAATTTTGATTTTTAATTTTAATTTATCATTTATTTCTTAATTTTTAGTAATTATGTTTCCCGATACTAAAATCTTTTACCCCGTATTTTATGTATATTTAAATTTAGGATTTCCCAATAATTAATTTTTAGTTTCCCGTAGTTTTTTAAGATCCCCATTTCCTTTGCTTGTTTGCCCGTAGACAAATTAGGTTTTTTATTTAATTAATTTTAGTTGTAAATTATATCAGTGTTTCCATCATGATCAATAATTCTCCCATCAGTTCCAAATTTCTTCTCATCAAACCAGGATTAACTTTCAATTGCCAGCCTCGTTGGGACATACGAGACCCGGGAATATCTCATCCTGAATCTTTTTTATCATTGATTCTTATAACATTTAATCTCTAATCTCTTTGTGTAGATTTTTGACGCTTTTGCCTTGGTCAAGGGCATTTGGTTGAGATTTGCATTTGAGTTGTTATAAAATATATATACTAATTAACGAATCAATTTTTGGCGCCGTTGCCGGGAGCAATTGCTACTATTGTTATCCGACTTTTTGATCTGAACTTGTCTTATTGTTAATAAATCATATTAAAAAATACAAAAATATTTTCTTTTCTTTTTATTAACGTATCATATAAAAATTAAAAAACCAAAAAAAAATCAAAAAAAATAAAAAAATTGTCCAAGAATAATTTAAAATTCACTAATTGGTAAAATAACCCAAAAAAAATATTCTCCACTGATGTATTATCATATTAAGTTCCGGTGAACTACTGAGTTCCCAATCGAAACCAACGATTTAAAACTTGCCTTCTGTGTCCCTTACCGATATACGGCCCAAAGATTCGACACCTCATTCTGATTGACAGTGAAACTATAAAGTGTTTATAAGGAGGGTTTTTCTAAGAACTACGAACCGATAGAGAAATAAAGCTTCGCCGCTATTCCTACTCCTCCTCTCACTTCTTTGCGTTTTTCAATGTGTGGAGAGCTACCGGAATAAGCAGATCGATTATCAGGTTACGCTGTCTATCTGATTTTGTTCCAATTTGTGAAATATGTTTTTAATTAAATTCGAAAAACCAAAAATATCTTCTTTTTTCTTCGTATCATGTTAAATACTATCCTGTAACCCTCTATCTATTATAATTCTATGACATCATTCGATTGTCGCCTTAAGCGATTAAAAAAGCATGTTTCGGCTTGTGGAAATTTGCACACTTCAGCCATAATGTTGTTCAAAAGTGAAACTCAAAAACAAGATTTCTTGTTCCAATGCCTCGAATCTTACTCAAACAACACATTAAGAATGTAAAGAATTTGTTCGATTGTTGGAGACCTGTTTCATGGTCTTAATGTTCTAAAATGTGACCTGACACTAAAGATATTGGAGAGAAGCTTTTTCAAAAGTTTCAAAATCCTTCAAGTCCTCCATGACAATACCAGACGTTGTTAATGCTCCTCGAGAGCCATTCTTTGTTCAACAAACCCCAGAGTCAATTCCTCACATAATCTCCACTAATCTACCCAAAGTGTTTTTTACAAGTGTTGGGTGATTATCGTTAATGGCATCTTATGTCAACAATCACTTTTAAGTCTTGGGAAAGGGTGCTCATATTGGTTATAATTGTCCGACCGTAAAACTCCGATTATCTCTATTCCGTAACCAACCAAACAAACCTGTTAATTAGAACACCACAAACTCCGAAAAAGTGTGCAAATACCAAAAATTTTGTTGTCAATGCAATAATTGTTGTTTGGCAGATGAATATGATGGAGTTTTGTTTTTATTGTTAGATCGGAGTGAAACACCAAATGTGTTTAACACCGTACTCAACTAATAACACTCCGCGATTATTCAAACGCCAGTCTCCACAACCCCCGACTCATTCTTTAATGAGAATTTTGGAAACAATGTTCATAAGTGTAACTATTGTTCACCTCAAGGTTCCGTTTATCCAATCGAACTGTGTTTACCACAAACTTTAATTTCTCCACAAAATCTTCAAAGTCACCAACAAACAATTCCTGTTGTATGTAACTATTGTGGAGGACCTCAAGAGACTTTTCCATGTCAACAAATGAATAAAGACATATTATCATGAGCAAAATCCTAGCTATGATTCATTTCTTTCGGTTTATGACCAAAATAACGAAACCTCCTCAATATACGCGACTTCACCAGATCTAAAGATTCCTCAAAATGAGTTTTTCAATTCTCAAAAAGAGCAAATCAATTCTGGATTTGAGCATCTAAATACTCAAATGACAACCTTGCATGATTTGATTGCTCAAGCTATGCAAAAGAAAGAAGAATAGAAGCGCATTTGCAGAAGAGCAATCGGATAAAGAGCCGCTATTAGGAAAGATTCCCATTTTGATGATGATGATGACAATGAAATACCCATTTCAATCACACCCTTTTTATTCAACCGAGGAGCCAGTAAACTCTCTTAAATATGGAGAATGGACATTTGAACAGACAATTTCGCAACGGATATCGACGAATTCATACAGTCAAGTGTTGAAATCTTGTCCCAATCCCAAGTGAGTCCAAAGGTTTTTTCCCAACGTGTGTGATGTGCCTTTCATGACAATTCTCCTCCTCTTATACATTTTCAAAAGATCAATCTAAGGATTTCTCTTATTCTAAACGTTGATCTACTTCGACTGATGAAGATTCACATCTCTAGTAAAAACGATTTCGAGTAAGTATGATCGCATCACCTCCCAATACTGAGCCGGTAGCTCGACAGGTGATGGAGATTGTTTATACCCGAAGTTTGAAGGATTGAGGAAGACATTCATTTAATCAAAGACATACCCTTCGAGAAAACTTTGTTGAATGTCAATCAGTCCTTGTTGCTAAAACTGAAGCATTAATAGATAAATCCTTCCCATCTTCTTCCGTTGTTGTGACCAAGTCTACCTCCACGTTCCTAACCTTTTCTTGTAGGAGGACTTAACATCTTGATAATTCTTTGCCCTAATTTGGAAACTTTCCTGCTTTAATTTTGAAGAGCCTATATGGGCCACTCTCCCACTACTCCCTTCAGATTTATCTCTCCAGATCAGAGCGATCTCCAAACGATCACAAGAAGAGCCTAGTAGTGGCAGTCCCACTACTTCCTTCAGATTTATCTCTTCCAGATTATGAAGCGTTCTCAAACGATCACATTCAAGAGCCTAGTAGTGGCAGTCCCACTACTCATTCTGATTCCATCATCTTTTTCTAAATTATGATTCGTTCATCTTTTGATCTTTTCGATCAATTCATATCATCCTCCAATATGAGTGATTTTCCATGAGGAGTTCGCCGATGAACTCGCTCACATCATATCTCAACCAGAGTATTATTGTTTCTTTAAAGGATGAGCCCGATCTGTGGGCATTTCACATGGAGTGGTGGTAAATAATTTCAAAAAAAGATAACCAATAGTTCAGTGCATTAATAATTTGCCCACCCTTGAGTTATATTACATACCTTCTAGTGAATCCATTTTCGCTTATGTTGTATTGTTTCAATCTTCCCATATTCTTTTCATTCTCGTTATTCCACCTTATCAACTAATTAACATTATAAATAATAAAATTTATATTAATAGAACTAAATCCTTATATTCTCTCCTGAGTGGATGAAGACACCATATTTGATCCCATTGCATGTCAAAAGGATCATCTTCTACAGCCGTATGTATCTCATCGTAGTGGAAACATTCATGAAATTCAATACTTATCGGAGTCACTTGAAATGAAAGTCCTATTAAGATATTGAATTTCCCACTTGTTTTACCTCAAGATCCATAAATCCTTGTGATGTCAAGAAGCATGCGCGACCCTAAACAAGCGCTTCGTGGGAGGCACCCCATGCTTATCATAGCTTATCGTGTAAGTAGTATAGTATGTGTTGTTAAATAAGTGTTTTTGTGTTGTTGATGTAAAAATGCTTGTCTTTTCCATTACCCTGAGTTTTCCTGTTGTTGTTATTGTCCAGGATTGCCCGATTGCCTTGAAGACGCTCTCTATTTTTGTCATTCATCAGATTTTCGCATCCCTCAGCATGCAATTTTGGAATCCATATCCTAATCTAATCTGAATAAAAACGTTTTTATCTTTTGGCATAACCTCATAAAATTGCCTTAAGGTATTACATGTTAGGTACCCTTCAAAACAACCGATGACGATTTTAGTTTCTAGTTTGGTGGGGTATCTTCATTTTGTGACTTGTTCCTGCAGCATTGTTACCCAAAACTAAACCCTTTTTTTTTTTACCACCAAAATACCCAAAAAAAAGATAAAAATTGAAAAATTTCAAAAATATAATAGTGTTTTTTTCCACAGTTTTGCTTTTTCTTTTGGGTATAATAAGAATAATTTTTGACTTGATCGATGCGTGTTAGCCCATAGCTAGTTTCCTATAGGCCGAGCTTAATCAAAACGAATTCTATAGACTTTGAATTTTAATAAGAGAAGAACGAGAAATGATAGAGTTATTAAATATATATTTTAGGTGCCAAGCAAATTCTTCTAAAGAACTTATACAGAGTAACTTGTTTGTTTTTTCTCTTCCCGTGACTTCTAATCCTACACTAATCAAACTACTCAATTTAATTCAACTACGTCAATCGATGTTTTCAGAAAAAGCTATTCAAATTTGTAACTTGAGATTACAAAAGCGAGATTTTTATAGTTGATTTTAAAAGCATAAATTCCAAAGAACATGAATGAAAATGTTAAATTCAAAAATGCATTGAATATGGAATTTTGCCCAATAAAGCAAGCAGTATGAAATTATGGGAGCAAGTTAAAAAATTGTCGTGATAACATCCCACTACCGCTAGAAAGACAGGTGGGGGTTCAAACTAAGACGTCTTTACTTCTATGGTTAATTGTGTGTCGTGATAACACAAATTGGAAGGAGAGGTCTATGTGAGTGTTCATACTAAGACAACCAATCCTAGCCATATTGGACTACGGTGTTGATTTGATATTCCCCCCACTCCGCTAGCAACGGTTTGGTTTTCAAACAAAGAACATCTGTCGATTGGATTTTGATAACCTTTCCGTAAACCACGAGGTATGTTACAAAACTAAGTCAGCACGCATTCCAAAGCTTTAAAGAACTTATGAATTATGAAGTGAAAATGTTTATGCAAAAATTTCTAAAGTTAAAATACTCAAATCAATATACTGAAGTCATAGAATAATTAGATGTCTTTGAGTCATGATTCAAATTTGAAAATGACTATATAAAAAAAGTATGCCTATGGTAAAAATTAAAATAGAGTACACACATTCAATCGTAAAACGCAGTGTTTGGGAGTTTTGAAAATTCACAAGTCATAATATGAGGTGCTTAAACAATAAACTTATATCGACAATGATCTGGTTTATAATTGCTTATCTTGGCACTGTGAAAAATCGAGGACTATGAAATTAATCCCGTCAGGAAATCTTAGAAGCACTCAAACGTGGAGCGCATCTCATTCTATTAACCCAGTTTTTAAATAAATAAAAGAAAGACCAAACTATGTTAAAAAATGAGAAAATACCACAAATATTTATTTGAAGTTAGAGTACATATCAGAAAATGTGAAAACAGAGGGCTACAATTTACCTTTATAACATTGCGTTATGACTCACAATCCCATATTTGTGGGATTTTGAATAATTTCTTAATTACACAAATCATGTAAACCTGCTGAAAACGAGCTTTAAATGAACCCAAAAACAACAAAAACAGCCAATTATTTTGTTATTTTCATTTGTATTGTGCAGGAAGTGGATAATCAACAAAAATACAGAAAACCAAGTCCAAAATGACAAAAACTTGATTCAAGGAATTGTTAAATACTTGTGCAAAATCAAGGAGAGCCAAAGTACCAAAAATACCAAAGTCAGATGTCAATACTGAAGATACAGCAGTCAACCGGATCCGTAACGTGAAGAATACAATTGGATTTAAACTTAACCCATCTGATTCGCCTGGAAACGGCCCAATAGAATAAATAATGAAGACTGTGAATACCAAATTGTGCCCTCAATCAATTACATACAGCCCATTTATTGTGTCAATAGACAAAGTACTGATAAAAAGACTTTGAAGGCCCAATCCTATCCCAGAATATACAGCCAAACTCATCCATTGTACACACACAAAACCCACTTCATTAACCTTATCGGTTCGAAAAATCCCAATAACCAAACCTTTACCATATTGGGCCCAAACCCAAACCCAGTTGGGCCACTACAAACCCAAGCCCAACAAAAGCCCACAGATCAATTATTATAGAACTTTAAGGGGCTACAAGTTGCCCAATTTTTAAAGTTAGTTTTTATAAAAGAAAATTGTTTTAAAAAACACAATGGCATGAAATTGCAATTAACCAAACCCCTTTTATACTTTTGTTAATAAACCCTAATGACCAATTTAGAAATTATCCAAACATCTTTAGTTCTTTTAGATATAAAACGGAGGGACCATTATGTAGCCACCAATATCAAAAACATACAAAGATATAACCAACCACAAGTTTTCAACAATGAAATTACAACGACTAACTCAATAGAGGTGTGCTAATCGTCCTTCATCCCCAAACATAACTTTATAAACACAGCAAACCACAAAACGAACATAAACCACTAACCACGCCCAACAACAAAGAACCAGCCATTACCCACTTATATAATCATCCCAAACCCCCACCCAATACCCCACCCCAGCACCACCCACATAATCCACATCCCCACACACCCATTGACCCTATAACACCTCTCCCCTGGCAAAACACGTCAAACCCAACGAAACCCCTATCAATTGCTAGATGAAGACACGACAAAGGATAAGGCTATGATTCCTTGGTAATCTTCCTACTCTCAAACAAACACCTCCCAAGTCCAAAAGAAGCAGCATTGATCTTGGTATCAAAAGGAAAGAGAGCAAGCCGAAACCACAACCAATTTTATTTTTTTATGTTTTTAGCTTAATTTTAATTCAAAGTCTTTCTTTTTAATCATTTAAGTATAATTCAGTTCATGTAAAAGCCATATGTTGTAACAATTTTCATTTTTAATAAAAGTTAAAAAGTTTGTGAAAATCACCATTGTCGAAATTTATAACTATGAATTAGCTGTATTAAATCTGTTTAAGTTGTTTAAACAATGTTAAAAGTTATTAAAACTCACTTGTGATCCCTTTCTCAGCTTAATTACCCATAAAAAACAAAAAAAACCTCTTTTACATATTAAGGGGGTGTTTGGTTTAAGTCTCAAAATGGGTCAATATGGGTTTATCATGGGTCAAGTGCACTCAGCCAACTTTGGCTGAGTGTGTGGGGTTTATTAAGTCACTTAAATCACCAATTTTAGTTTGAAAATAAGTTTTTAGGTTTCTTTTATAATTCTGTCAAATTTGAATAAGCAAAAATGAGCTTAAGTGCTCAAGCTGCTTATGCAGCTTAAGCACACTTTTGTTGTGCTCTTTGTTGTTGTTTCTAGCCAATAAACCCAACCCCTTGTTCTGTCTTTTAACTTGACCAAGTATAAGTCAAAGTTTGGATTTGCCATTTTTTTTAGAACCCTCAATTTTAAGTCCCAATATCAGCTTGTTTAAGCTCACCTTAATAGCTAATATTTTGAAAATAAGCTCATTGACCACCCCTTGTTATCTGTTTGTGGTTTATTTTGGCTAAAAAGCTCTTAAGAGCTTATTGCATAAGCTCAAAAGAGACCCCTTGTTCACTGTTGTATTTACCCTGGTGCTGAGCACCATTTTCAGCCCACTTGTTTAGCTTATTTAGGTATTAAGCCTTAGGATCTTTTAGCTTTTATTTATAGCTTATTACTAGTCCTTTAAGCTCCCAAAATCTCATAGCTTATTTCCCCTTTTAGCTTAGCTTAAAAGTAGCTTAAAGTAGGCTTTTTTCTATTTTTTGTAAACTGTCATCAATAGCTTATTTCTGCTTTAGCTTATTTTAGGGCTTATTCTAGATAACTTAGCTTATTTTAGGATTCCCCTAGCCTATTTATCTGTCCCCCATAGTTTAGCTTATTCTGTTAGCTTAAACCTCAAAGAAAAAGCAAAATAAGCTTATAAGCTTATTAAGCTTTTGCAGCCCAAAAGCTTAAGTTTCTAGCTTATTTAGTAAGCTAAAAGCATAAGTGCTTTTACAAAAGTTGTTCCCCTTAAGCCCCTCTATAAGTTTCCTGTTTTGGCTTTTTGATAATAAGCTAGTTGGACCCACCTTGTAATCGGGGTCCACCTCAGGGACCATTTGTGTAATTTTATCTTTCATAGTTATAACTGTTAGTCCCTGTGGTTAGTTAGCCTGTTACCCCATTAGTCCTTGTGTCCTTTCACTGTTAGTCCTTTAGTTATAACCACAGTTAGTTTTATTTAATTTAATTAATTAAATTAGGTTTAATTTTAATTAGTTTAATTACTTTAATTATAAACAGTAAAATTTGGGCATTTTTATATTTTTAGAATTGTTAACTTTTTCTTTATTTAATTTGATTTTTTCAGATTTTTTATAGTTATATTTTCTGACTTTTTATATTTAATTAGTTTTAATTAGTTTTTAATCTTAGAAAATTCATAAAAAATCCAAAAATTAATAAAAAAATATTTTTCTTTTTTACAAAATTTTCTTTTGTCATTTAGTGTCTAGGAAAAATATAAAATTTAGTATAGGCTTTATTTTTCTTAAATTTCAGTTTTAGACCCGTTTTACCGGGTGCGTTTTACCGTTTCTTTTCGTTTTACATTCAAACGACCTCCGTTTTAGTTCTAGTTTTCTTTATTTTTCAAATTAAGTTAATTAGAATTTAATTTTGATTTTTAATTTAATTTAGCATTTATTTTCTTAATTTTTAGTATTTAGGGTTCCCGATACCTGATTCTGTTCCCCGTATTTTAGTATAAATTTAATTTTAGGATTTCCTTATAACTAATTTTGTTTCCCGTAGATTAAATTAGATTTTATTTAATTAATTTTAGTTGTAATTATATCAGTTTCTTTATCATTCAATTTCTCATCAAAGCAGGATAAATTTCAATTGCAGCCTCGTTGGGACATACGACCCGGGAATATCTCTTCCGGAATCTTTTTATTATTGATTTGCCTAGTAGTATTTTATATATATACCATCAACGAATCAATGTGTATTATAAGGTATATTTCAAATAACAAAAGAGCATTAAGTTATACATGCCTGATGATTGTAAAGGTAGCGACACATCTCTCGCTTATGCTCTTTGGATAAGACGGCATTCAGTACCCTAGTAATAGATGTAACATTTCGTATTTTCAGGTCATTTACGACGCTATTTAAATTCACTATTTATTTTATTTTCTCGTACGCGGTCGCTTTTAATTTTAATCGATATGTTAAATCGC